>JABEVN020000332.1:0-34464 GCA_013146195.2 Codonopsis lanceolata | reverse complement strand
CCAATGAAGATGCATATCTTGTTGGAAAAATTGTGTTTAAAGAATGAAATTGGGCAATCTTGTGGCACGGATTTCTTCACATGCCGTTTGTGTAATGACAAGGGTAATAGTGGAATCGTGTTCTACTTTGTGAGAACATCAAAATCATATATTTATTTGTCCAATTTGGTGTTTGGATGAATAAATTATGATTGATTAAAGTATGGTTGTTGGAAGTGGGTTTATCCCACATTGGAAGATTAACAAAACTTGAGTGGTTTATATACAAGTACCTTATGTGGTAAAGGTAAACTTGTATAGAATAGAGAAGCTCTCTCTCGCGACACTTTTCGTAGGGAACAAAATCATGGTCCGCTAGTTTAGCCTCGATGGCCTGGCAAAGCTTCGTAATGTGTGGCCCCGTCCGCATGACACGAATGGCGGACCAATGGATTTGTTCCTGCAGTCGAGACCAACCCACTTTTTTTGTTAATTATTCTTTTGGTTTTTGTAACTCCAACATTTATAACAGACTTTATGGGCTGTTATTACCAACTTTAATGAGAGATATTATTTGCCTATTGATGGTGGATTTATTTTATCATCAATGTGGTTATTTAATAAGTCTCTTGTCTACTCCTATAAAAGGAGATTATTTCTACAATTACAGCATACGAAACACAGTCAAGAACAATCTCTATTTTTCCTCTGCATTCTGCAAATCATTGAGTGTATTCCTTTGTCCTCCTGTTTTCATATTGGTGATAGAGTCAGGCACAAATTCAGTTCGCCGGAATCCTTTGTGCTGAAGATTTCTCCGGTGTCTCCGTTGTATCTTGGGAGACAGACGTCCATTAAAGCTTCCAAGCACAAACGGAAAGGGATGAATCTGTTTTAAGGAAACTGTGTGCGACGCAAGCCTCTGACTTGAAGGTTGATCGCAGCTCTATAACAGCTGATATTGTGTGAAGCATCAGCAAACTTCAAGTCCACCAGCAGACTTGAAGTCCACCAGCAGACCTGAAGTTCACCAGCAAACTTGAAGTCCACCAGCAGACTTGAAGTCTACCTGTAGACTTAGAAGTAAAAGTAGTAACTTTTCAATTGATTTCAATTCTGTAATTTGATTTAATTACTGTTTTTCCCTGTACTATTTCTAACAATCTTAAAACAGATTCATACTGTTATCTTGGATAACAGTAGTCCTTTTCAAAAGGGAAAAACAAGCTTTTCAAAAATACAGAATTGTGTATTCTAATCTTGTTCATATTTTAGATATCACAACTGAATTGAATACCCAAGCTACTGGAAATGAACCTAATGTGACCTTGAATCCAACGACCTCTAACGCTAATGTGACTCAGATTGTGGCCAATCCTACTATGCCAGTGCATCATAACGAGAAACCAGAGAAGTTCAGTGGCTTGAATTTCAAGCGTTGGTAGCAGAAGATACTGTTCTACTTGACCACCCTGAACCTAGCGAGGTGTCTGAAAGAAGATCTTTCAACAGTGGGTGAGAATCAGAATGATGTCTAAGCTGTTACTACTGTGGACGCATGGAATCATTCTGATTTTCTTTGCAGAAACTACGTACTAAATGGGTTGACAGACTCATTGTACGAAGTTTACCATTATAAGACAACAGCAAAGGAGTTTTGGACATCGTTGGACCACAAGTATACATCCGAGGATGCTGGATGACACTGGAAATCGTAGTGTCATTCAAAGAGGTTCGTGTATTGACCAAGACTCTGGAAATCGTAGTGTCATTCAAAGAAGTTCATGTATTGACCAAGACTCTTGAAGAATACAAAAGAAATACTGATGTGCACAAACGCAACACTGGCAAGATTACCCGTCGTATCAAGTAATAAAGTTCGAAGTACGAGTCGATCCCACGAGGATAGAGTTAGAAATAAATCCTAAGTACTAAAATTGGGCACACCTAATTTTATCTAAGCGAGCGGAAATTAGATTAAAAATAAAAATAAAATAAACAAAATAAAGGCAAGAAAATAAATTAAATTAACGCGACAGTGAAACGGCGGCAACATCAAATCAAGGATTAAAAAAATAGGATTGTGATATTTCTAGTCTAGCCAATGTTTAATTTAACTCTCTTTATTTTTCTTAACTCAAATTTTCGGTAGTCGGGTGCGCACTAATATTTTCTACGGGCTTTCGCTACGTATAGAAAAACCTAGCTACCACTCATCCTTGCTACGGGCTCATATCCTCGCAACACATAGCCTAGGGGAGAAAATAGCCGCGTGGTAGATCAAGCACCCAATGACTATCTACGGCCTTCGACAATCGGTGTGCCTTAGAGACGTAAACAATTATCACGATTTTCGGAATGATAGGAAGGGCTTTCGCTTCGTATCCTATTATTCTAGGGTTCATTTAATGATTCATGACTTCATTAAAAGCATTAAACACACAATGATAATAACCAAAAATATATGAGAATACATCAAATAGAGAGAAATTAAATTAAAACATCACATTCAACATAGATAAGAGTCACAATCCAAAAATGTATTTAGTTCATCATCAAGGTATCAAAATAAATGCAGAGTTTCTCCAAAAATTACTACATTAAAATAATTAAAGAGGAGGAAGAATTAAACCAATTAATGTTGCAATCTTGGGTTGACTTCATTTAATCTTGCTCCCTTGACCCTTGATTTGATGCTCCAAGTCTTCAAAATGGGTGCATTTTGAATTTTGATGGAGAGATGGAGAGTGGATGAAATGGAATTGGGAAGAGTTTTAGGGCTAATGCCCTAAAACCTGAAGGCTTTGCTTCCTGTTCAGCGTTGCTTTGATTCCGGCCCCCCCTTTGAAAAGAGAGCTCTGAATCTCTCAAGGCAGCTAGGGCATTCAAGGGGCAATTTAGGAAGCTTAGGAATTCATTGAGGGCAAAAAGGGCAAGAAAATGAGAGGCTGGGTCGCACTGGGGCAAGGCTGAACCAAGGGAGGCCTTCGTGGGTTAACCCAGGAGAAATGGGGTGAAGTTTGTGAGAGGAAGCGGGTGAAATAGCGGGCTGATGGGCTGGCTGGGTTGAGGCAGAACGTGGGCCATACCCGGATCCGGATCTGGAGCGCGCGGGTCAGCTGTAGTGGGAATAGGCGACGTGGCGCGCTGGCTGCTTGACACCGCATTAATGAAATGCAAGTTTCATAAATTGCTTCGGTGCCCCTGAAGTTTCTAACTTTTGCGCCGCATTCCAGCCTCCTTCCAAGTTATCATTTTGGTCCTCCGTTAAAGATTTCAGCCTCCGTTAGGCTGCTGCCCTTTGAAACCTTTGACGGACTTTAACGGCAAGCATCAAAACTTAACATTAATGCCCGGAATTGCCTCGATTTGCAAATATTGAGCCGTAAAACCTTGAATATGCTTGAGATACCTACATGAAGCATAAAATACATAAAAATAGTATCTCAAATGCAATAAATTATTAACCAAAGCTCAAAATTAATCAATAAAAATTCCGAAAACTAATGAAAATAATAGAAAATTAAAAGCTTATCAAATACATTGAAGAATACAAAGAGATAAAGATTATTGGAGTTCCCAAGAATAAGATACACTCATCTACAACTTATGATTTTGTATGTAATCTTATCTTCTATATAAGTCATGTAATGTGAGAATGAGAAGAGGAGGAGGATTATTTGAGTGTTTATTTATAAAACATGGATTGTACCTTTGTGCTCTCCTAAATTAGTTTTGTATCTCTTAGGTGGATTCCTTATAATGGTGAACTAGCCTTCAATTCAATATCTCTCCGGTGGATTCCATTGGGTGACGAGTTTCCTAGTCCTGTATCCTTGGGTGGATTCCTTAGGTGGTGGACATTTTCCTATCAATTTCCATTGTTTCCGATTTTTCTAGTGTCAAATTGGTATCAGAGCCGAAACCTGGCTTTTAGTTTTGATTAAAGGTATTAATTTATCATTTTTACTCCATTTCTCTTTCCATATTGAGTATCTATATCCTTCTTCGTTTATTTTGAAAAAAAAATGATTGATTCACATTGGCCCTTCATCGAAACCGTAACTTCACATCTTGTTGATTGGTCAAAACCACCCATCTTTGATAAATGTTTGGATCATTGTGAAGTTTGTGGATCAAATGCATCGAAATTAGTTGGTGTTATACGGAAGAACTCCATTTCAAATGTTTGTCCATCAATTCAACAAAGTGATTCAAAGTGTTTTCTTGAAGATTTCAAAACTATTTATTTTTTCGAGGATCCATTTGATATCAACAATTCAAGCTCTACTATTTCTTGGTTCATTCAAAAGTTAATCATTGAAAATTTTGTATCGACTTGATGGACCGATTGGATGAATATTGTAACAAATACTATCAAGTTCAAAGTTTGTCGAACAGTTGAAGGTAAAATTCAAGTGTTAGCAATTCACCTCATGGGAGCAACAAATGATCTTGATGCAATACTCAAAATTTGAGGACGAATTTTCTTCATGTGGGGGAGTATGACACTGGAAATCGTAGTGTCATTCAAAGAGGTTCATGTATTGACCAAGACTCTTGAAGAATACAAAAGAAATACATTGAAGAATACAAAGAGATAAAGATTATTGGAGTTCCCAATAATAAGATACACTCATCTACAACTTATGATTTTGTATGTAATCTTATCTTCTATATAAGTCATGTAATGTGAGAATGAGAAGAGGAGGAAGATTATTTGAGTGTTTATTTATAAAACATGGATTGTAGCTTTGTGCTCTCCTAAATTAGTTTTGTATCTCTTAGGTGGATTCCTTAGAGTGGTGAACTAGCCTTCAACTCAATATCTCTTCGGTGGATTCCGTTGGGTAACAAGTTTCCTAGTCCTGTATCCTTGGGTGGATTCCTTAGGTGGTGGACATTTTCCTATCAATTCCCATTGTTTCCGATTCTTCCGGTGTCACTGGAGCCAAGAAGATAAATTGTTGGCCGCTTCCTGGATTATAAGATGGTGGATTCCAAGACTGTCTACAGTTAAATGCAAGAGTTGCAAGTGATCTTTCATGAAATTCAAGCTGAAGGGATGGTTGTGAGTGAAACCTTTCAAGTGGCTGCAATTATAGAGAAATTGCCTCTAGCTTGGAATGATTTCAAGAGCTATCTGAAACACAGGCGAAAGGAGATGAATGTGGAACAACTGGTTGTCAGACTTCGTATTGAAGAGGACAACAGGGGTTCTGACAAGAAGACATTCATTCCTGTGGCTGCTAAAGCCAATATGGTAGAGCATGGACAAAGCTCAAAAGGCAAAGGCAAGGTTGCTGCTGCTAAAAGGGTCAGTTTGGGACCTAAGGGAGGAATCTCCAAGAAGAGATTTTCTGGAAAGTGCTACAATTGTGGTGTCACGGGTCACAAGGCCACGGCTTGCAGAAAGCCAAGTAGAGACCGTGAAGCAAGCATGGTGGATGACATCTCTTCGAACCGAACCTTGCTGCGTGTCGATTGAACCGAACCTTGCTGCGGTTGTCACTGAATTGAACTTGGTGGGTTCAAACCCCAATCAATGGTGAATCGATACTGGTGCCAGCAGGCATGTATGCTCCAACAGAGAAATGTTCAGTACCTTTGAAGCTGTTGAGAATGGCGAGAAGGTTTTCATGGGAAACTCTGCCACTTCTGAAATCAAAGGTCAAGGCAAAGTGGTGCTGAAGATGACGTCTGGAAAGGAACTGACTCTCAACAATGTACTCTATGTACCAGATATCCGGGAAAACTTAGTCTCCGGACTAGTGAAGCATGGTTTCCGTATTGTATTTGAGTCAAATGTTGTAACTTTGTCTAAGAGTGGAATGTTTGTTGGAAAAGGTTATGTAACTGATGGGCTGTTTAAGCTCAATGTAATGGTTGTTGTTAAACCAGCAAGCAATACTAATAAGAATAAGTCTTCTATTTATTTACTTGAGTCTTCCTATGTGTGGCATGGTAAACTAGGGCATGCTAATTATGGAACCTTGCGTAGGTTAATTAACATGAATTACATACCCAAATTCCAAATTGATTCCAAACACAAGTGTGAAACTTGTGTAGATGCAAAGTTAATAAGGACATCATTTCATACTATTTAAAGAAATAGTGAACCACTTTGATTAATTCACACTGATGTGTGTGATTTTAAATCAACACTATCACGTGGTGGAAATAAGTACTTCATTACTTTTGTTGATGATAGCATTAGGTTTTGCTATGTGTATCTTCTCAAAAGTAAAGATGAAGCTATATAGAAGTTTATTCTCTATAAAAATGAGGTTGATTCAATAGAAGAAGATCATGAGGAAAATGAGGTAGAACTTAGACGTAGCAAAAGAGCTAGGGTAGAAAAATCCTTTGGTCCAGATTTTCTAACTTACATGTTGGAAAGTGAACCTCAAAGCTATAAAGAAACTGTGAGTTCTTCTGAAGGACCTCTCTGGAAAGAGGTTATCAAGAGTGAAATTGATTTCATCCTTCAAAATCACACTTGGGAATTAGTGGATCTTCCTCTGGGAAGTAAACCACTAGGTTATAAGTGGATTTTCAAAAAGAAGATGAAAGCAGATGGATCAATTGATAAGTGTAAGGTCAGACTTGTAATAAAAGGTTACAGGCAACGTGAAGGTCTTGATTACTTTGATACGTATTCTCCAGTTACGAGAATAACGTCAATAAGGGTAGTACTTGCAATTGCCGCATTGCGGAATCTTGAAGTACATCAAATGGATGTAAAGACTACTTTTCTAAATGGTGATTTAGAAGAAGAGATTTACATGGAACTACTAGAAGGGTTTTCTGCTTCAGGGCAAGAAAACAAAGTGTGTAAGTTGGTTAAGTATTTGTATGGCTTAAATCAAGCACCAAAACAATGGCTTGAAAATTTTTAAATAAAAGTTGATTTTAAAAGTTTTTAAATAAAAACACTTATACTTTATCATTAATAAAAGAGATGAGATGAGATATATCTCATTATGTAGAAAGAGATGTTGGTTTTAGATATTTTTTTAGATAAAAAACTTCTACTACTATTACCAAATGATGAGATGTATTACACATTGGTTAGAGAGTGATGTAGGTATTAAAAGTCTTTTTTATAAAAGACTTAATACCAATAGAAAAAAATATATATTTCACATTAGTTAGGAAAGCAATATTGGTTTAAAATATTTTTAGATAATTTACATCGCATTGGTTACAAAGAGATCCACATTATTTAGAAATATATTTTGGTTATAAAATTCATAGATAAACGAATTTTTATGTTATTATCAATACAAGAGATGTATCACACATTGTTTACAAAGAGATATTGGTTTCAAAACTATTTAAATAAAATACTACTGCTATTACTATTTTTATATTATAACCAATAGAAGAGATGTATCCCACATTGTTTAGAAAGAGATGTTGATTTCAAAAGTTTTTATATAAAAGACTATTATTATTACTATAGAAGAATGTATCTCACATTTGTTAGAAATTAATGTTGATTTTAAAAATATTATTATTACCAATAGAAAAGATGTTTGTTTTAAAAGTCTTTAGATAAAAGTCTTAAACTTTTATTATCAATAGAAATAGAAAAGAAGTATCTCACATTGTTAGAATATGAAAAAAAAAACGTATCTTACATTGTTTAGAAAAATATGTTAGTTTTAAAAGTTTTATAGTAACAGAACCCCTAAATGTTACACCGAAAAACCCTAAATGAAACATCACTTAAGAAGTTAAATTACCAGATTGTCCTCCTCTGATTTTAAAAGAAAAAATAATTAGATTTAAAATAGTTTTGTTTACCAAACTACCTTCCTTGCCAAAATCCTATCAATGATCAAGTAACTGTAAGCGGTCTTACACGGGCACAGAGTGTATGGTAAGATTTCCTTGTCAAATTCACGGGTAGTATAGATTTGGGCACAGAGTGTATGGCTCAGATTGTTCCAATCTTAATATCTAAGTGGTAAAATATTGTTAATTCAACTTTTCAAAAATATTGATAATTGGTTGCTTAATTATTGCGAATGTAAATGTTGCAGGGCAACTCATCAGAAGGTGGAAGAGTTGGTGATCACACCTTATTAGCCACTGCTGGGCCCATTTCAGTCGCCACTTTTTTTATAAAAATAAAAAAATTACAAAAGTCGTCATGATGTTTAATTTTTTTTGAAAAAAGTCGCCCATTTGTTTTTTAAATAAAGACAAAAATCGCCACTTTTTTAAAAAAATTTTGACAAAAATCGCCTGTTTTTTTTTTAATTTTGAAAAAAATCGCAGAGTTGTTTAAAAAATAGTGAAAAAAATTGCTAGCCTAAAAAAATTGCTAGCCTAAAAAAATTGCCAGGTCTGAAAAAAAACGTTTTCTTCTTCTTTAAACATGATTTTTAATATCGAAATATATATATATATATATATATATATATTGAGTACAATAGGTAACAACTTACTCTAAAAGAAGAATCATCATGAACGTTATTATTCAGATCGAAATTGATTAAATAAATTATTGGAAAGGAACAAGTTTAGGGTTTATAGTTAATTGTAAAGGAGGGTTTGACATATATTTATAGGAGGATTAATTGAAATTTCTTTATATAAAAGGATAAAGATTAATTAGTAATTAGAGTTTAGGGTTAATTGTAACTCCTTTTTATAAAAGGATTAATTAGTAATTAAACTTTTTTGTGTAGAAATTAATGTTGGTTTTAAAAATACTATTATTACCAATAGAAAAGATGTTTGTTTTAAAAGTCTTTAGATAAAAGTCTTAAACTTTTATTATCAATAGAAATAGAAAAGAAGTATCTCACATTGTTAGAATATGACAAAGGTGTATCTTACATTGTGATGATGCACAATCTGGTCTTGGGCCGTTCCCTGCGGTTTGTAGGATATATGGGCTTATCTGAATGTAAGATCTCCTAAAACCCTGTCAAAAGAAGAATACCTTAGATGGAATGCAAGGCAGGGCCTCGAAACCTCAGTGTGAGAGTAAGTATTGAGCTTAGTTGAAAGCAAAATAACGAGGGGTTTCGGTATATAGAATAATGCGTACCTTTCAAATGAGATTTTATGAAGTATATATAGCCTTTACGGGAGTAAGATCCGGGTTAGGCTATTATCACGGAGATATTTTAGGGCTTAATACCATAAATACGGGTTGAGCAGCGTAGCAGAAGGAATCATGGCTAAAATCTCGGGATCGGTGAGGTTATTTTGAAATTATCTTGAGCTCATTCGGGCCTTGCTCCTGCTGAGTGATAGAGAAATTTACGCGGGATAAGTATGATGATCATCTCGCGGCTATCCTACTCGGATAATCTCTTTCTTGGTCTCTGTCATACACGTGACTATCACGTGTCGGCGCCTGTGCTTGGCTCGTGACCAAAGTTTGGGCCGAGCTCATCACATTGTTTAGAAAAAGATGTTAGTTTTAAAAGTTTTATAGTAAATACTTTTACTCTTATTACCAATAAAAGATATGTATCTCACATTGTTTAAAAATAAATGTTAGTTTAAAAAGTCTTTAGATTAAACTCTTTTTGTTAAAAATAGAATAGATGCATGTATTTCACATTGGTTATAAAATATTCTATTATTATTATCAATAGAAATTATGTATCACACATTGGTTATAAATTAATGTAGATTTTAAAAATACTATTATTACCAATAAAATAGATGTATCATACATTTGGTAGATGGTAATGTTTGTTTTTAAAGTCTTTAGATATAAGACTTCTACCATTATTATCAGTAGAATAAATATATCTTACTTGGTTAGAAAGTGATGTCGATTTTAATTTTAGATTTGGCTGAGTCATCTTTTGATTCTATTCTATAGTGGCTAAAAGGTCTACGTACCGATTAGTGTGGCAACTGTCTTAGAATCAAGGGTGTAAAAGTATAGTTAAATGTTAGCTTCTTCAAGGCGCGGATCAACAGGCTTCAACAGCAGTCTTTAAAGCTCGACTCACCGACAGACTTCAACAGCAGTCTTTAAAATTTATACTAGATATTTTTAATATCTAGTCTAATAATATTCAAAATATGCATTTGTAATTATTGTAAGGAAATGGTTGCAAGTCCGTAAATAATGTAGTCATGGATGTATTTGTTTTATTTTCCTATCTTTTAATGCTTTATTTATTTGCTAAATGAATATAACAATAAGCAAACTTTAGCCAAAAACTATTTTGAGACCGAAAGGCGAGTTGGGTGCCTAGCACCTTCCCGACTCGTAACTTAGCCTCCAGAACCCGTTTTCTATCTGGTTTCTTTTTTACGGTTTGCTTTATTTTTGCCTTAAAATAAAGATGGCGACTCTAAAACTTTTTGGATCTAGTGGGGCCTCGCAGCACTCATTTCTTGCACTTTTCCGTTTTCCCCTAAAAAATGGAAAATGAGAATGAAAGGGTGGTGTATTCTCATATCCTGATATCCCCTAAACAAGGGATAACTTGATGCGGGAAACCCAAAGCTCCCATAGTGATTCGAAACGGGCCATAAGGCTATTTTTAATAAAATCCATAGTGGGGGCGTCGCAACATCCTTTTTTGCATTTTTCCGTTTTTCCCTAAAAAAGGAAAAATGGGAATGAAAGGGTGATGCATTCCCATATCATGGTATCCCCTAAAAAAGGGATAACTTGATGCGGGAAACCACAAGTTCCCATATTGGATAAAAATCCACTAAAGTCAGCAGAGGCGCATTCCAACGCTATTTAGATGCACTCCTCTCGCACTTTTAATTTCGTTTTCCCTAAACAAGGGAAGATGGAATGAGAGCAGTGGTGTCCCGCATCCGCACGTACGCGCACCCCTATCCAAGGGCGCGTAGGGCACGGGCGCACGTCGGGCGACCCACAGTGGCGACTCTGCTGGGGAGATCGTTTTATTTTAAATAAAATGGAGGGCTAGACTCATAAAACAATTTTTTTTTCTTTGTTTCTGGCTAAAGTATGTTTGTTATATTAATTTATGCATTTGAGTATTGCATTCCTATACATCTGTGTCTATATTTGTGGATATGATCATCCATCTTGCAGTTGTTTCGTTCCGATAACTGTTACAAGTATATTTAAAAATATTGTTTTTTAAAAAATAAAAAAAGAGAAAAGCAAAAAAAAAGCGAAAAAAAATCATCAAAAAATAAATAAATAAATTATATATATATATATATATATATATATTATATGAGTGCAATAAAAATTCCAGGCAACACAATAAAAGGGTCGGGGCTTTATTTTAATTATTGTTTTATTTCCGGCTCTTTATTATTATTTCTTTTTGTTCATTTTTCCTTTTTATTCTGTACATTTATACATATCTGCATTCATTCTGTCATTTTATTTTGAGGACATATGACCAAATTTGTAATTAATAGGGATAGATAGCTTCCCCACTTTTATTTTTATTTTTTAATATGGTGTGCTTGCTTGTTTCCGCTCAAATTAAAAAGCTGAGAAAATCCACACATAATAGAAAGACAGGTCATATCAGTTTTATTTTTTCGGTTTATATATCTGTAAATGAATAAAGATTTTATTACTTTCTAGATACCGCACACACATGCACGCATATAGGAATATTACATGTTACCCTACACCACCTACATATAGATTATACACTTGAGCCAACGCTAGAATGTTTTGCATCTCGGGGTAGAGTCGGCCACTACGAATGTGAGTCGGCAAGTTTGAAAAAAATTGATGAAAATAAATTGCCAACAAAAAAATATAATAATAATAAATAAAAAGGAAAAGCAAAAAATATATGTAAAAATATATATAATAAAAAAAGAAAGATGCTCGACCAAGTTTGAAAAAAATTGATGAAAATAAAGACCATTTCAAAAAAATATAATAATAATAAATAAGCATATGGAAATTGAGTATGCTTCGATGCCCTTCGCATGGGACCATTTCGAATGGTGGATCGGAAATCTTGGGAATGGGAAATGGGAACGTTGGTCCTATACTGCGGAGAAAATCCCTTTGTTCGGGGAAAAGTCTCAAAGGCCGAGTCAAAATAAAGGTCAAAATAAAGGTCAAGCTGTAGGGAACAAATAAATAATAATAAAATATACTAATAAAGGCCGTACTCGAACCAGAAAGCCTTCAACCCGGCCTTCGATACCTCAAAACCTATTTTCCTCATAACCACAGCCCCAAATTTGGAAAGAGCGAGAGATGCTTGGCGGTTGATACGGAAAATAAGCGCAAATCGAACCGGAGGATATCGATGTCGGATCGAGATAAGGTCGAGAATCGGTTCGGAGGAGGCGATCCGAGCAATATGGCAAAGATGAAGCGATCGCTATGGGTACAGATGTAGGGGCTCGAGGATACGCTCCAGACTCAATGCGAGGAATGGTTAGACCAAAAGTTGGGTGCAGCGATGAGCCAAATAGCTAGCCTTATGCAAAGTTTGAAATCCAGTGGTGAGGTGAACCCTTCCCCTGCAGTCCCCCAGGAAGCATCAACATCTCATGTGCCTCCAAACCCAAACCCCCAGCCAAACACTAACCCACCAAATACTGCCGATGCCCCGAATCCCAATCCTCCACCAAGTCCCTACTGCCCAAATATCAGCCCTTACCCGTCCTATCCTTTCCCAAGCACCGATATTCCCCAAAGCCCAAATGACCTCCTTTTTCCCATAACCAACCCACTCCAAAATAGCCCACATATGGACCCATAAAGTTATACCCGCCAGGCCAAATGATCCTTGCCGCCCAACCGAAACCATCAATAATCCACCAGCCCAGAATCCGTATCTAGCCCAAAATCCACCAGCCCAAAATCCGTATCCAGCCCAAAATCGATACCCAGCCCAAAATCCTTACCAGACACCGCAGCCAGAAATTAACCCAGCCTTCCCTAGTCCAGCCAGTATATACCAAAAGCCAACTCCCCCAGCCACCAAAATAAAGGCTGACATGGAAAATATGAAGGCCATGATGCTCAAACTTCTCAACAAAGGGGAATTTTCTACGGACACGATATTACAACTGCGGCGATGTGCCTTTAAAATTCAAAATGCGGAGCATAGAAAATTTTGATGGGACCTGGATGCCCTATATCCCACTTAAAATCTTATTCCACGGCATGCGGTCAAGGGGAGCTAGCTTTAAGGCTATGGCTTCCAATTTTCACCTCACCCTAATAGGGGTACGCCAAGCGTGGCTAATGTTGTCCGATAGCAAAGCACCATGAATACGTGGGACCGGATAGTGGCGTTCTGGAAAGGTACAAAGACAACACCAGTCCTGAAAATAGAAGGGACCTTGAGTCGTGCACCCAGAGGGAAAAATAAACCTGCGCTGAGTTCACAGTCAGGTGGAAAAGAAAGTTCGCTCAGACCTTTGACAGACCTGATCCGGCCGAGTCATGCAAAATGTTCATCAAAAACCTCCAACGCATTTACCTGGAACACATGCGGTATTTCCCTTACACCAATTTTAAAGAAATAGTGGAGATAGGAGCCCGTATTGATGAAGATATACGGACGGGACAATTACAAGTCAATACGCCTCCTAGCTCTTTCTGTTACTCTAAAGGAAAGATAGCCGCAGCCACACCAGCACTAGTCGTCAATATGGTAGGAAATGCATCAGCCACTTTTCCTACCTAGAGTTATGGCACTGTTCCATGGTCTTATGGAGCGGACAGGTCTGTCAACACAATCGGAGGAAATAACGGCCCGAACAAAAATTTCAGAAATCAGAACCGGCATTATGATGAACTGCAAGCCTCTCAGTCTGTGATCCTGCAGGGGCTAATGGCACAAGAAGTGTTAAAGCCTATGGAAAATTATAAGCCACCGAACCCCGTGCCCAGGACCTGGAATCATGCCCAGTACTGTGAATATCACCGCTGCAGTGGTCACCTCACCGATAAATGTTATATGCACAAAGATGCTATCCAGGATCTTATAGATGATAAGGTTATTGAAAAGCCTCCTCCCAGACCAAATATAGTCAATAACCCTCTACCTCAAATCAACATGATTGAGGTTGATGAAAATTTGTGTGTACCCAAGTTCGAAACAAATAAACACCCATTACCATATATCCTTGTTCCTTTCTTTCCATCCCCATCAATAAAAGAGCCTAGCTACAATATGCTCTCTTGGGACACTATCCTGGGTAGCCAAAGTACTTGTAATATTGAAAAAGCCACTTGGGTCGCTGGAGATGTTAGCCACCTTACCCGATCTGGCCGAGCCTACCAACCAAACCTGGAAAGAGGTGATCACTCTGACACAGACCAAGCGACAGCTTCCCGGGTATGATAGGCAGAGGCACTGATTATGAGAAGCTCCCTGTTGAGTTTGAGTTTATTTCTAATAAGCCTCTGCAGAACTAGTATACTACGACCAGCCCACTTTTGACGCCCGCAGATCTGGTGGACCGCTTCAGATATATTATCCCTATTCCTTTCCCTAGCTTTATGGATTGGTCATCTACCAATTCGCTCCCAAAAGTTGAGGATCTCAAACCCCAGGTCCTCAATAATATAATAAACCATGTACAGTTTGCTTTTAATAATAATCTAAATGTCTTTGCTTATTCCTTAGTTGCACCTACATTAAAAGACGAATTAAATAATTATAACGATAAGTCATTTAATGAAAAGGACCCAAAAGATAAAAGTTATTTGCTTGAGCTTGTAAAGTCAGTAGAGCACCATGAACATCATCATTCATCAACAGCAACTGAAGACTTATCCACTATCAATCTGGGGCTGGACAATGAAATCAAAGAAATCAAAATCGGCAGCTACCTGCAAGGTTCAGAAAGAATGGAACTCGTTGATCTCCTTAAAGAGTTCGTGGACATATTTGCCTGGTCCTACGAAAATATGCCCAACTTAGATCCAGCCATAGTCAAACACCGAATCCCCATATATCCGGATGCTCGCCTAGTCAAACAGAAGCTCCGCCGAATCAAGCCAGAATGGTCACTACAACTTAAAAAAGGAAATCATGAAGCAACTGCACGTCAATTTCATTCGGGTGGTAAAATACCTGATCTGACTGTCCAATATAGTGACCGTTCCCAAGCCCAACAGGAAGGTCCGGATCCGCGTAGACTTTCGCGACCTCAACAAGGCGTCGCCCAAATATGACTTCCCTCTACCCAATATCAATATTGTGGTAGACGCCGTTGCTGCTCACAAAGTCAGACCCTTCGTCGACGGCATGCTGGGCTATAATCAAATCAAAATGGCAGTAGAGGACCAAGAAAATACCTCATTCACCACCCCTTTGGGAGACCTACTGCTATCATGTCAAGCCGTTTGGGCTAAAAATGCTGGGGCTACTTATCAAAAGGCTGTCACCACTCTTTTCCACGATGTGTCGTATATTGTCAAAGAGATCTAGTCAGGAGGTGCCATACTCCTCACAAACCAGGAAAAATAAGACCTTGTTTAGCCCTCCAATCTCAACGAGCTTAAAAGGTATTATGTTTGAGCCACCCTACCTGGCAAGTGCTTCCCTCTCCAGCTCGCTAGGCTGAAAACCCGAAAGGGTAGCCTAGGCAAAAGTTAGAGCGAAAAATAATAATAATAATAATAATAATAATAATAATAAAAAGGAGAAATAAGGGCTCGCTAGGTTGAAAACCCGAAAGGGCGGCCTAGGAAAAAATTAGAGCAAATTTAAAAAAAATGAAAAAAAAGGAGAAATAAGGGCTCGCTAGGCTAAAAACCCAAAAGGGCGGCCTAGGCAAAAGTTAGAACGAATAAAAAAAAAAAAAAAAAGGAGAAATAAGGGCTCGCTAGGCTTAAAACCCGAAAGGGCGGCCTAGATCCAGCCATAGTCAAACACCGAATCCCCATATATCAGGATGCTCGCCCAGTCAAACAGAAGCTCCGCCGCATCAAGCCAGAATGGTCACTACAACTTAAAAAAGGAAATCATGAAGCAACTGCACGTCAATTTCATTCGGGTGGTAAAATACCCGATCTGACTGTCCAATATAGTGACCGTTCCCAAGCCCAACAGGAAGGTCCGGATCCGCGTAGACTTCCGCGACCTCAATAAGGCGTCGCCCAAATATGACTTCCCTCTACATGCAACAAAGGAAAATGCGGCGGCAGAAGAAGAAACTTTCGGCTGAAGCTAGAAAATGGAGCGAAAAGAAAAAAAAACAGCAGTGGAAAAAAAGAAAAATGATTTCAGCTGTAACCAAGAGATGCGGCAGCAAGAAAAAGGAAGTTTCTAACCAAGGTTAGAAGGAGCAGTAAAGAAAAATGCAGCAGCATCAAGAAAAATTTTCCAGCTAAAGCCAAAAACATAGCGAGATAGGGGAAAAGATTTTCCAGCGAAGGCTGGAACTGTGACAAAAGAAAAAGCCCTAGCAAAGTGCAGCAAAGAACAACGTAAAGCAGCAAGAAGCATCAAAGCAACATCAACAGCAATTTGCCGCATGGGCACGGCAAGGGTAAGAGAAGGAAGGTATTTTTTCCTTTTTTTTGCAGTTCATTTGTATGATGTTTGGAAAATTTTCTTTTAAGGGGCATGCAACCCCGGATCAGAGGGAAAGACTTTGTCCTCTGGCGAAGGCTGACTTCCTGAGGAGACATTGAATTCCAGACATCAATAGCTGTCTTGGGAACTTTCTTTTAAGGGGCAGGCAACCCCGGATCAGAGGGAAAGGTCTTGTCCTCCGACGAAGGCTGAGTTCCTAAGGAGACAATTCATGCCGCACAGCCACAGGCGAACTACAAGTGGTCTGATTCCTTGGCTAAGGATACGTAGGCAGTCTATCTCGGTAGACGCGACCATCACAGCACGTTATAATTACCCTTGCAGCACTCATTTGATAAAGCTCTGCCGCACTTGCTCATTTAGTATTGCCGCACTTGCACCGCAGCATTTGGTCCCCAGCTGAATGAACTACGTCTCGGTTTGATTCCTTGTATAAGGATACGTAGGTAGCCTATTTTGGTAGGCACGACCGTTGCACGAGTGATAGTTTAGGTTTTGGCCTGAACTACGTTTGGTCTGATTTCCTTTATTAAGGGATACGTAGGCAGCCTACACTAGTAGGTCCGGCCATTAGAGCATTTAACTTCCATATCTGCTTTAAAAACTACGATAACCTGCTATAACCAACTAAATATGTCTAGGATATGTGAGGTTTGGTTTGCGTTATAAACTATTGCATTATAACTACTACCTGTTGTATCTCTTCCTCGTTTTTTAATTGAACGAAATTGGAGAGTCTATTGTTTATCAATGATGTTCGTCTACTCAGTAAGCCTTGGGTTACTCGTAGACTCCATCGTTGAGGGGCTCTATAGACACCCCAATTTCGTACCCCTGATATGTAACTCCGACATATGATATCAAGAACTGTTTAAACTTAACAAAATGTCAAGTTACAGGGTTGAAAATGCAAAAGGAGAAAGTAGGATGCATGAATAGTGAACTGCAGGGGGGAAGTGTTGAAAAATGAGGAAGTTTTGCCCCTTGGCGCCGCTCCCAACTTGCTGTTTGGCCGCGCCAAGGTCCTGAATAGTGCCCGATCAGTTAATGCATTGCACAAAATATCAAGCGCGCGGTGCAAGCCGATGAAGCACAAATCCAACTATAAATAGAGGTCCCTGGCTACGCTTTAGGAGAGATTTCTTCGACGAAGGCTTGAAGCCCAGGAAAACTCTGCGTAATTTTAACGCAGTGTGCGATCCCCTCTTCTCATAAAGCCTCAAAACCCTGCCAAACCTCCTCCAAACACAAATCCAACCGGTTAAAGTGATCCCTAGCCCTTTAGTTAGGTATCCACCTTGTTTCTCCGGCCCAAAAACCATAAAGTAAGTCGTTACTCTGCCCGAGTAAATAGGCTGAAATCACCCAAAATAAGCCGTTATTCCGCCCAACCAAATAGGCCAAAACCACCAAAACTGAGTTGTCATTCTGCCCGAGTAAGTAAGCCAAAACTACCATAAATAAGCCGTCACTCTGCCCGAATCACATCAGCAATAGCAATAAAAGTCTCCCTCTCCCGAGAAGGGCAGAGCGAGCACACCCCGTTCTAAAAGGTAATAGCCTTTAAGGGCGTTTTATTTATTTACTTATTTATTTATTTATTATTTATAAAAATTGTTATTTAAATCCGGTCCAATGTAGACAATATAAGCCGTTGTGCTGCCCGGATTAGATTAGGAAATATTATGTAAAAGAGCCGTTATAATGGTCAAATATTTTTAAATTCATTTGTAATTATTGTAAGGAAATGACTGCAAGTCCGTAAATAATGTAGCCATGGATGTATTTGTTTTATTTTCATGTCTTTTAATGCTTTATTTATTTGCTAAATGAATATAACAATAAGCATACTTTAGCCAAAAACTATTTTGAGACCGAAAGGGCGAGTTGGGTGCCTAGCACCTTCCCAACACGTAACTTAGCCTCCGAACCCGTTTTCTATCTCTGGTTTTCTTTTTTTCTGGTTTTGCTTTATTTTTGCCTTAAAATAAAGATGACGACTCTAAAACTTTTTGGATCCAGTGGGGCCTCGCAGCGCTCCTTTCTTGCACTTTTCTGTTTTCCCCTAAAAAAAGGAAAATGAGAATGAAAGGGTGGTGTATTCCTATATCCTAATATCCCATAAACAAGGGATAACTTGATGTGGGAAACCCAAAGCTCCCATAGTGATCCGAAACGGGCCATAAGACTATTTTTAATAAAATCCATACTGGGGGCGTCGCAACATCCTTTTTTGTACTTTTCCGTTTTCCCCTAAAAAAAGGGAAAATGAGAATGAAAGGGTGATGCATTCTCATATCCTGGTATCTCCTAAAAAAGGGATAACTTGATGCGGGAAACCACAGGTTCCCATATTGGATCAAAAATCCACTAAAGTCAACCGAGGCGCATTCCGACGCGTTATTTTAGACAGCACTCCTCTCGCACTTTTAATTTCGTTTTCCCCTAAACAAGGGAAGATGAAATGAGAGCAGTGGTGTCCCGCATCCGTACGTATGCGCACCTCTATCCAAGGGCGCGCGGGGAGCAGGCGCACGCTGGGCGACCCACAATGAGTTTTTATTAGTTCACTCTAAACATTATACTCGATCGCTATTGAAAGATGTATCTTTGATTTCAATGTTCTTTTTATTATTTATAAAATGCAAATAGAAAAGTTACTTATAATATTCAAATTTTTTTTTACATTTTAGGAGGATTATACTGCTCGAAAGAAAGGTGATGGCTTTGATTCCATAGCTTGGGTGGATGTATCTGGTGGTGTTGTAAAGAATCGTTTGTATGACTCTGGTTCATTGGTTCCTGCATCGGAGATCTTGAGTAGCATCACAATTTCCTCATCTACAGGTTCAAATGGAGATTTCACACAGACCTAAGAGTTTAAAGATAAGTTGACCGAAAGAGTTGAGAAAATGAGGGATAAAGTCACGATATAATTGCAATCCACATACGAGGCTAAATTTGAGCAAATGAAAAATGATTTCTAGTTGCAATTGCAAGAGATGCTCAATTCAAGGACTTAATGCTCCGAGCATCGTCTACGAGCTCCTGTGTAATTTAAAGTATGACAACTTGACAATTTTATGTAGTTTAACAGTACATCAATTTAGTATGACAGTTTGTCAATTCATTTTGAACGTAACGTTTGAAGCTTCTTTGACTTTAATTGTTTGATTTAAGATATTTTAAGTGAAATGTCCAATCAGATACAATTGATAAATATTTATAGATATAATATTAGTAATATTTTATTTTCAGAAAATAATCTTCTGCAACATAATTTTTCGTTGCAAGTTTTTTCTTTTTAAATATTTTTTTACAAACCAACAACAGACTTTTGCAACCGAAACATTAGGTTACATACTTGAAACTGAAAAATTCAGTTGCTAGTTTGGTTCCATGTGTAATAAATTTGAAACAGAAAAACCAGCTGCAAATTAGGTTGCATACTTGAAACTGAAAAATCCAGTTGCTACTTTAGTTCTATGTGTAACAAATTTGAAACAGAAAAACCAGTAGTTAATTAGGTTGCCTACTTAAAACTGAAAAATTCAGTTGCTAGTTCAGTTCTATGTGTAACAAATTTGAAACAGAAAAACCAGTTGCAAATTAAGTTGCCTACTTGAAACTGAAAAATTAAGTTGCTAGTTTAGTTATATATGTAACAAATTTGAAATAGAAAAAACTGTTGCAAATTAGAAACATAAATAAACCAGTTGTTGTTTGCAACGGATATAAAAAAATGTCCTAGGAAACACATCGCAACCAAAAGCACAACTACTTTTTTTTGTTGCAAGGTTTTTGCAACCAATGTGAAATATATCTTTTCTATTGGTAATAAGTCTTTTATAAAAATACTTTTAGTACCTACATCACTCTCTACCCTATGTGGAATACATCTCATCATTTGGTAATAAGAGTAAATATTTTTTATCTAAAAAAAATCGAAAACGAACATCTCTTTCTATATAATGAGATACATCTCTTCTCTTCTCTTCTATTGATGATAAAAGTAGAAGTCATTTTATCTAAAAACTTAAAAAAACATTACTTTTTAACTAATGTATGATGTATTTTTTATAGGTAATAATAGTAATTTAAAATAAATATCAATTTATAACAAATGTGTGATATATCTTTTCTATTGCTAATAATAGTAAAAATTTATCTAATCTAAAATAATTTAAATTCATCATCATTTTCTAACCAGTGTAAAATATGCATCTTCTATTGGTAATAATGGTAGAAGTCTTTTATCAAAAGACTTTGAAAACTAACATCACTTTCTAACTAATGTATTCTACATCTCTTCTATTGGTAATTAGTAATAATATTTTTAAAACAACATATATTTCTAACCAATGTGAGATGCATCTCTTCTATTGGTAATAATAATAGAATATTTTATAACCAATGTGATATTCATCTTTTGTAAGAGTGAAAGTTTTTAGTTTAAAGACTTTAAAATATAATTTTTCTTTTTAAACAATGTGCTATACATCTCTTTTATTAGTAATGATATAAAATAATTTAAAATCAACATCATTTTCTAATAAATGTGAGAAAAGCATCTTCTATTGGTAATGATGGTAGAAGTCTTTTATCAAAAAAATAATAATAATAAACCAACATCACTTTCTAACCAATGTATGATGCATCTCTTCTATTGGTAATTAATAATAGTATTTTTAAAACCAACATTAATTTCTAACTAATGTGAGATACATCTTTTCTATTGATAATAATTGTAGAATATTTTGTAACCAATGTGAGATTCATCTCTTGTAAGAGTGAAAATCTTTAGTTTAAAGACTTTAAAATCCAAATTTTCTCTTTAAACAATGTGAGATACATCTCTTTTATTGGTAAAAAGAGTGGAATTCTTTTATAAAGAACTTTTAAAACTAACATCTTTTTATAAATAATGTAAAATACGTATCTTCTATGGTGATAACTAAAAGCCTTTTATCAAAAGAAATTTAAAACCAACATCAATTTATAATCAATATTAAATATATCTCTACTAATATTAACTTTAAAATAAATATTTCTTACATTGGTTATGATGCGTCAAAAATCTTCCAAGACGCACTGGACTCTTCCAATTGGATATCTGACTTTCAACGTATCCTATATCTTCGAGGCCCAACTCTGCAAGTAAATCAAGAAAACCGTGAACTAGGCAGGGGCACTCCCTGCTGAAGTCCTCCGGCGTGAAAATTAGCACAAAAACTTAAGGGAGTGAGTATTTTGGCAGAGTTTAGGCAAGTTATCAAAAATCACATACCTCCCTTCTTCATTTTGAGGGGTTTTTATAGCTGTTGCCGGAGAGAGTAACTGCTCGTAACAACCCATCAACGTTCATGGCATAAATGACGGGCATATTAACTGCCTCATTAACTGTCCCATTCATCACAACGGTAACATGAAAAGTTTTCCGGGCATAACTGTCTCCCATTAATAATAACTCTTTAATGGACGAGCATATTCTGCTCGCTACATGTTTCTGCTCGCTGGTTAAGCCCCCAGCTCGCTCATACTCTTGCCCGCTGAAGGTTAAAATCCCAGCTCGCGGTATATTAAAAGCCATTTAATCTTTCCCCGTGCCTTTGACTTTAGGATGCACGTGTATTGACTGTGAATGATCATGTGCCAATCACATGACTCGTGTCTTGGGCCTATTGGGCCGGGCAGCTCAGGTTATAAATTGATATTAGTTTTAAAAGTCATTATATTAAAAACCTCACATTTTATTACCAATAGAAGAGTTGTATCTCACTCCCACATTTTATTATTAATAGAAGAGTTTTATCTCACATTGATTATAAGTAATGTTAGTTGTGATTTTTTTAAATATAAGAATTCTACTATTAATAATAAAAGAGGTTATATATACTAATATCAATATCCCTTATCATATTGATTATTATTACGTATTATTATTAGTTAATGACAAGAAAACCAAGAGTTTTTGAAGCTTCCACATGGATGCTTTACAATGAACATTTATCAAAAGGTGGTGAGGTGGCACAATCATAGTGCTCCTTACAACCTTTAAATATCAAGGGTGAGCAGCCCAACCCATAAGTCCGTACAGCCCGTAGTGCCCGCCTATGCCCGACCCATAGTGCCCGTGCTCATGGGCTGATACACAGTGTTGGGCTTTAGAGATGTTAGATGCCCGCGGTCACGGGCACACCTGGGCCTTCGAATTTTAATGTCTGCCTAAGCCCGGCCCATCACATTAGTTTATAATTTTATATTATGTATATATATATATATATTTATATATATAACATATATGCAAATTGATATTGTATATACTATATAGTATTATATAATATACAATATACAGTATACAGAAACAAACTAAAATACTAAATAAAAGTGAAACCCTAGACTCACTAACCCTCTAATTCTATTCGACCTACCCCCTTCGTCTTCCACTCCCACTCTCCCACGCAGCCAGAGCCAACCGGTCGCAGCCCATCTTCGACTTCCGATGAAATTTGACCCTCGTCTTCGAGACTTCAACTTTCGATCTTCGGCCCTTATCTTCAACTTTCGATCATCTTTCTTCAGCAATCAACGTAGCAGTCACCGGTGTCGGTCGTCTTCAACTCTTCATTGCTTCGCTGTCTCACTCGTCGACCGTCGTAGTTAGCAGTTTAATCATGCATTCATGCCTTCTTTGTCTCTCTCTTATAGACTTAACCATTACTTTGTTACTCATGGAGGATTCTTATTTACTCTTTTCAACATCTTATTTTTCTTTCTATATTCAAAATATCTCTACCTCTGTCTCGATCAAAGTTATTGAAAGTCTGAAACCAATTCTAGCAAATCACTAAATTACAATTTTTTTTTTTTTTTGCTCAGCACATTAAATCTTTGTAGTTTGTAACTTTTTATAGTTGTTAAATCCTTCAAAAATTTCTTCTTGATAATTGATATTGATTATTGAAGGTCATACATTAATAGTTTAGTATTGTGAAGATGATACTGGGTGTTAAATCTTTATTTATATATATTGTTAAATCTGGGTGTTAATAGTTTAAATTATAGTGTAACTAGTTTTTGCACCCGTGCGTTAAACGCACGACATATATATATTTTTAAATTAAAATATACATAAACAAAATGAATAGAAAAAAAACAAAATTAGAAGATGAACACATATCTTGAAATGAAAATCAATCAACACGTATCATGAAATGAAAATCGAACTATTTTGAATTTTTAAAGATCAAAATTGCTTCAATCCTTTCGTGATTTTGCAAGTTTGTTTTAATGTTTGCACTGTCTTGTTGCACATTGTGTATCGATATCATGGATATAATGAAATATGATTAAAATGGTATCATGTACTTTGATACTTGTGAATCACTAGTGATGCTCCCGTGCGTTGCACGGTTTGTACACTGGTTAAAAATTATATACTCTATTAAAGTTGAAGAATATATACAATTAAAAAGTTTAATATGAAAAAAATAAAAAAAATTAATAAAAAGTAAAATTAAAGATAGATCACATAAATTTGAAAAAGTGATTATAAATTTATTTAGATGTATTTCCTTATTCAGAAATGGAGGATTGGATGAAATTCAACTATCTACGTCATTCGTTAAGTCAACAATTGATAATAGACATGTGCCTCTAAATGACAAAATTTGATAGAGATGATAGTTTTCGATATTTCGTACTAATGTAATTGCTATAAAAAAACGTTGGTTATTGAAAATATAAACATATAAAAATACATTTTATGTCCTGACCTTCTCTTCCTTCTTCATAACTCATTCTTCTTCTTCTTCATTTTGTGTTTGTGTGATTTAAAATAAATTTACTTTTGTGTTTGTGCTACTGTGCATATACTGTTTGATGAAAGGTCTAAATAGAAATTTGTTCGTTTTTAAATACCCCTTTTGAAACTCAATGCATCAATTTTGAATCACAATGTATCATTTGTAAATTGTGATGCATCGACTTAGATGTGGGATGTAGGTAAGATGCATTAATTTTGAATCAAATGTTGATTGTGTACATGAAAGAAGATAGATGAAGGTTTGCTACATTATGATTTAAGGCGCGATGCATAAATTAGATTATGTAATTTAAATTGATGAATTGATTAAGTGATCCGTAGCTCGCCTTCGGTTCATTAAGATCCGTAGTCTTTTCGCTCTAAAAGTGTCATTTTTAGTTAAAAAAATATAAAAAATTGTAGCGGTTGAAAATTTACATAATGGACGGACCCGAATTTCTCCCTAAAACAAACAACAACAAAAAATACTCAAAATTTCACGTTACCCAAATTTATCAATTGATTCTATCCAAATTATTATTACTTTAATGAACAACAAATATTACTCCAACTATAACCAATCTGGCCCATAAAAATCTCAAGCGCTTGTCATATAGATAAAGAGTTTCTCACTCTCTAACCTAAAAACCCTACCCCCACTCACTCTAACCTATATACACATCGTCTCACTCTCACTCTTACTCAATTAAGTCGTCTAAAAGGTCACCTTTCTTATTTTTATAACATTAAACCAAGAAAATTCCTCCGGTGAATATGAGACAATGACTCTTCATCTCTTCAAACCCTTCGTTTCAAAAATTCATCCGCTGACTTTCCCCAACCAAAATAGAATCAGATCAAACCATTTCGTAGCAAGGTGCGTTAGATTTTTTTTAATAAAGTATTCAACATTGTATTTCGATTTTTTTTTTAAATCTTAGAGCTTAATTTTACTAAGTGAACCGAAAAAAAGGGCTTATAATATGATCCAAGTATTTATACTTCTTTACCTAATCATTTTTTTAAATACGATTTAAATAAGTCGAGACTTTTTTATATCTTCAGTATTTAACGTTATACCTGAATATTTTATATTTTGAGTATAGAAAAAAATATAGATTTTGAATTTTTAGATTTGTATTTTGAAGATCTATTTTTTTAAACATTTTTATAATTAAAATACATCTATTTTAAATCACTTGTATCTAATGTAATTATTCACTTCAAAATTGGCCTCTTTGTAGTCACTAATTTATTTGTTTTTCGTCTCTACATTTCAAATTTCTTTGATTTAATTAGATTTTATTTATAAATGTTAATTATTCTGATTTGATAAAACCAAAATTGAGAAATTTGTAGTCACAGTGCATATTAATAAATAAATCAAAATATATATTGGTTATTAATAAATCTGTACCAGTTTGAAGATCATTAAATTGTATTAAATTTAGCACATACACTTGAACATGAAGTTTATTAAATTATCGTAATTTATTCCCTACATCTTTAATCCTAGGCAATGCATATGTTTAAGCTATATATTGATTACAAAGGTACTCTGAGAATTTAATAATTTTGCATATATAACTGTTTTTAGTTTATTGTAGCTCCATGATCTCTAGAAAAAAAAAGAGGACCACGTATATGAGATCCTAAGCAATCGAAATAAAAATAATACAGTAAGTATTGGAAATATGCCTTTACATTATAGAATATATATTTTGCACGAAAAACCGTTGAGTTATCTAGGCTTACCCTTGGTCTGACTGATGTCTCTAAGCAAGATGAGAGAGGGAGACATTTTGTATAGATTTATTCTATATTGGTGTGTTATCCTCAGTTGTTTTTAGCAATGATGTTTGACAAACAAAATTGTAACAAATTTATAGTGATTTTATCTTTGAAAACTGTTCGAGAAGAGAAAAGCTAATGAATTGTCTAACTCCCTTAGGCGTCCAATTATAGCCGAAGAAATTATTCTTAAATGATAATTTCATGTGATTGTTTTGATAATTTATTCATTTATCATTCAATTGATAAGCGATTATTAAATTCAACAATTGAAATAAATAATTATTTATTAGCTCATTGAAATTTCAATATAGTTTAAAAAATCATAACTATTTTTTATATTGTCGGATATGAATGATGTTGAAATAGTTTGGTATATATGGTTGTCAATTGTCTCAAGTCAAAGAAAGAATGTCAATTTTTTTGGATTTATTTATCTAATTAATTTTTATTACAAATTCATTTCATTTCTCAATGTATTAATGACATATATACAATGTATAAAGTGTTGTCATTTTTGGAAAGTGCATTTTGGCGGGAACTTTCCAAAAATTGCACCTCTCCTTTTATATATGTATAAATAAAAATGGTTCAATAATATTGACTATTGAGTCATCCAAACAAAATCGTTCATTTTCTTTTCATACAAAAAACTTAGCAGCAATTTATTGAGATTAAAGGGAGAGAGTCGGTCTTACGGATGATAAATTATAAGACGAAATTCATTATCTTATAGTTCAACCCATCAGTACACGATGACTGAATGTGATGTTGGGTGCTAATAGTTTAAATCATTATAGTTGTTACAAACTCTAATGCCCGTCCAAAGCCCGTGCCCGCACAATGCCCGTTCATTTATGCATGTGGGCTTGTCTATATTATTGGGCTTTTTAAATAATGCATGCTACCATATGAGTCTGTAATGGACATTGCCAATGCCCGTGGTCTTAGGACTCGTGCATGCCCCTATATATATATATATATATATATTGATTTCCATTCACTCTCCCTCCAATGCACTTCCATTTTTCTTCTCGTGCTCCTTATTTGCTATCCTTTCTCATTTTCTTCTTCTTCTTCTTCTTTTTTTCTTTCTTTCTTTCTCCTTCTATCTTCTATCTCATATCTTCCTTCCTACCATTTTTTTCTTCAACAAACACAAAAGCAAGAAAAAAAGGAACACCTTGTTCGGTCATGGTTCATCGAACAAGCGAGTATTGTTCGCCTACAGTTTACCAAACAATCTAGTATTGTTCGACCAGCTATAGCCTAATAACACTAGGTTGTTTTGTTAACCCTAGTTGAACATTAGGGAAACGACGACGACCGTGGGTATGGTGTCGATTTTGATGGGGGAGGGGACAAGGGAGGCAAGTATGGCGGCAATTTTAGGGGATTAGTAATGGAAAGAGTAAAAAAACCAGAGGAAAATAAAAGAATGAAACGATGGAGGGAGAGGGAAGAAAAAACAGTGATGAAAGGTGAAAGACAGGTATGGCAGTGCACTGCAAAGGGGGAAGAATAGGGAATGAGAAAGAAGGGTGGGTGGGAGATGGCGGTGGTTGCAGAGAAGAGTGGAGGGGGAACGTTAGGAGTGGGAGGGGCGAGGAGAGGGTGAAGGGTAAAATGGAAAGTTTAGAGAGTTGGGGTGAGTTTAGAGAATGTGGGGTGCAAAAAGCGTCCCCCCCACTTTATGTTTTGAGAAACAACACCCTTTCAAGGTAATTTTAACACACATTAAAAAAATTACTTGAAATATTAATCACCTTTTTAAAAGGGTGTTCATTTTTATCAGACATACATTTAAAAAAAATTTAGTTGACTATGTAAATACTTAGGTAAAAACGAGTTTATCAATTAAAGTGAGAATAGAAATCAATGGTAACATAGTAAAGATAATTTTAAAAAGAGCAAAAAATATACAAAGTCAATATTTATTCTGAAATGATCAAAGAAACTGATGATTTTTTAGGAGCAAAGGGTATTTTCCTTTGGTATTTTTTTAAATTTTTTTTAGGAGCAAAGAGTATTTTCCTTTGGTATTTTTTTTAAAGTCTCATGGTAGAGCAAGACTCTTTTTGTTTCACGAAAAATGATTTCTGAAAAATTAAAAAAAAAATCATATTTAGGTGTTTGATAAATCTTTTGAAAATATGCTGGAAAACATTTTCGAATGTTTGACAAACGTACGGAAAATGTTACGAAAAAAAATTATGAATAAATATAAAAAGTATACTCTAATATTGATGTTCATATTGAATATAAGCTACTATTGAGCTTTAAGTAATTTTCCTTTAGTAACCCTCAATTTATCATTATTGATGTCAAATCAATTAGATCCATCATTTTTTAATTTCACAAATACAAATTAAAAAATTGATAATTGACATGAAAAAAACGGTTTGAAAAAGAAAATTGATAATGTTTGAGAAATCCCTAAATAATATAGTGGACACTAATTTTAGAACGTGGTGAGTATTTATTACTCTATCCATTCCGAATAAATGTTCCTAGTGGACAAAACATAAGAATTAAAAAACCTATTAAATGATGCGTTGTAAAATGTGTCCTGACGATAATACCCATTACACTTTCTTTATCTCTCTCATTAATTATGTTCTAATTACCTTTATTTTTCCCATTAATTATTTGACTTCTCTAAGATGTGTAACGTTGATAGTATTAAATGAATGAGTATATTGAGAAAAATGGTAGAAATTTTGTACACGAAAAGTATTTATGAATATAGTTGGGATATCAAAAAATAGAAAGTATAAATATTTATTTGGGATGGATGGAGTAAAACGTTTCGGGCAAATAGTCCAATATTTCATTTTTAGTTGTTTCACTTAAAAAGTCTACTTTCAAAAAGTAAAACATAAAAATGTTATTTTATTACTAATGAACTATTAAAAATGTCATTTTCTTAAAAAAATATGACTTTCAAACAATGACTCTTTGTCTAGAACGAATGGAGTAATTTATAAATAATGTGCACAAACTCAATTTATATTTCAAAAAAAGTATTTGTTGAGTGTAATATTGTATATGTATGTAAGTATAGGAGAGGTGCTCAAACATTTGAAAAATAACTTACAAAAAATGATTTTGTTAGTCATTTTCATGAAAAGAATACTTCATTTTCCATTAACTATATTTTTCAAAGGTTACCAAACACCAAAAAATTAGAAAAACGTTTTTCGAAAGTCATTTTCCGTGAAACAAATTGAGCCTAAGACCCGTTAGTTAATATAATAAGTAAGTCAATAGTAAAATGATGAAAACAATGGTTCAAAAATAAACACTTACTCTGTTTAGTGTAAAGAGTCCCGTTGAAAATCAAAACTTTTTTTTTTAAAAAATGACACTTTTATAGCTTATTAGTAAATGAAATGATACTTTTATACTTTAATTTTTGAACTCTTTAAGAGATGCATCTAAAAATAAAAGAGTCGACTCTTTGACCGAAACAGAGATAATATATCAAAAGGTCCTAAAGACAAGTAATATTCTTAAACTATTTTACATGATTTTTTGAATTAAACTAGGTGTTTTGCAAATAAAAATTTAATGTACTCTTTTTTTTTTCAAAATTACGAAACACATAATTATTGCTCAAAAACAAAACAAGAATAATTACCGGAGTATTATTTAAAAACGGAGAAAGTTTGTTTTTTTAAAAAAAGATAAAATTAATTAATTTTCCTTTAATCGGTGTCCGGGACCGGAACAGCGGAAGTGTTAGGCTAAAGGTCTTCCCGAAGCCAAAATTCAGCGGAGTCATTTGCACACATCCTGCGAAAAAGTGGCTGTGCACTCTCTTTTATGCATTGCTTAACTCGTAATGCAGGCATAATCATCAACTCGGCGGCTTCGCCCCACCGTCTCAATCTAACCGTCAGACTCGTCCCCGCCGTAACCTTCATACACCGTCAAACACTATATCTCCCTCCAAAACCAATATTAAATCACCGTTCCTCCTCCTTTACTCGTCGCGGCCCTCAGCACAACCCGTACCAGGCGGCTATGGATTTGGATTCGCACTCGCATTCGCCGAAACCCGAACCTGAAGCAGCTGCCGTTGACGATGTAACCATCGGTCCGAATTCCCATAGCGGTGTATATGCAGACGAGGATATCGGCGATAGGAATTCGGGCAGCGGTCAGCCTAACCAAGAGGCGACAGAGTTGGATTCGAATTTGCGTGAACCGGAGGCAACGACTGAGGATGTCAGTGGCCCTAGTGCTTCGAGTCCCGCGCAAAGTGTTGAGGTAGAGAGAGGCGGTAGGAATGATAATGCTGAAAGGGAGGAAAAGATTATTCCGGAGGAGGTTTTGCGGAATGTAATGATTCTATCTTGCGAGTCGTCGGCTGAAGGAGGGAGTTGCGATGTTTATTTGGTCGGAACCGCCCATGTTTCTACGGTAAATTCAGTTCTCATAATGTTATTTGGTGAATTCTTACTTACTTCTGAATATAATTAGGTTGAAATTATTGACTTAGATGTACATACTTGATACATAGTAATGTTGTACGTTCCTTGCGGATTATGTCATCCTTATTCATGAGATTGGTTCCGCTAAAATCGGAGGAAAATGAAGTAAGAATCCTATCTGCTTTATGGTGTGGAACATTGAGCAGCTAATGTTCCGTTTGTTTCAAATGAAAATGATTTCTAAAAAATAATTTCGGAAAATGATTTCGGTTTCATTTTGGTAAATCTTTTGAAAATATGTCGAAAACATTTTCAGGTGTTTGGCAAACACTCGAAAAATGTTATGAAAAACAATATATGAATAAACACAAAAAATATATTCTAATATTAATGCTCATATAGAATATAAGATAGTATTGAATACCAAGTTCTTTCATAGGATGGCAAAGATTCGTGGAGCTGCAAAAAAAATTAGGTCTGTCCAGATTGAAGGTGTGCTGTTAGAGGATGAGGCAGAGATTAGGGTTGGCATCATGAATTTTTATAGGCGCGATATGAAGATAGTGGGGATTGGAGGCCAAATTTGGATGGTGTGGTCTTTTGACGAGAATCGTCTTTCTTGACTTCAGCGATCCTAGAGTGTCCCTTCGATTGAGGAAGTGGCGTAGCGGTGCTACGTAAGATGGAGGGAGATAAAGCACCGTGCCCGACGGGTTTTCTATGGCATTTTTTAGCATTCTTGCCGGAGGTGATTAAAGGGATATCATGGATGTGTTTTAGCTCTTTCATTCTAGTATGAGATTTGAGAAAAGCCTTACTATCGCTTTCATAGCCTTGTTTCAAAAAAGAGTGGTGCTATCGATTTGAAAGACTTTCGACCGATTAGCTTGGTTGGTGGCATTTACAAGTCGATCTCCAAAGTGCTAGCCCAAAGAATGAAGAGGATAATGGGTAAAATTATTTCGGCCGCAGACGTTTTTGTGAAGGATAGACGATTTTGGATCGTCTCTTTTATTGCCAATGAAGTCGTGGATGACAGTTGAAAGCGGTGATCCGGGGTTGTTGTGTAAGTTGGATATAGAAAGCTTATGATAATGTGAAGGGACTTTTGTTATATATGTTGGAAATGATGGGTTTGGTATCAAATGGATTCAATGGATCCGATTCTCAGATTTCTACGGTTCGCTCTGTTTTGGTGAATGGGGAACCGCTCGGGGTTTTCTCAAGCTCGGGGGCTTGCGTCAAGGTGACCCTGTGGTTCCGCTTTTGTTTATTGTTGTTATGGAGGCTCTTAGCGGGATGTTAGAGAGGCAGATCTGGCCGGAAGGTCTTGTAAGTGGTTTTCAAAGGGGGGAGGAGAGGGGAGAGGGAGGTGTCGGTTTCCATCTTCTTTGCAGATGATACCTTAGTTTTTCAGGCGTAGATAAGGCTCGGTTGGGTATCTTCGATTGGTATTATTATTCTTTCAAGCGGTTTCGAGGCCTCCTTATTAACATTTCCAAGAGTGAAATTATTCCCTGTAGGGGTAGTGGAAAATGTTGGGGATCTAGCTACATTCTTTGGTCGTAAGATCGCTTTTTCTTCCGCCTACTACTTGGACTTTCCATAGTGTGCAATCGAAAGAGCGGGCGTTGCCGTGGAATCCAATGGTCGTGTGTTTCGAGCAGAGATTGATAGGGTGGAAGCGCCAACTCCTTTCAAGGGGAGATTAGTCCTAATCGAGAACACTCTTGCTAATTTATCGACCTATTTCTTATCGCTCTTGTGATTCTTGCCATAATAAGGCAAAGATTAGAAAAGTTGGAAAGATATTTTTTGTGGGAAGGGCGGAGCATGATGAGCACAAGTTTTATTTAGTGAAGCTGGGAAAAGGTGTGCTCTAGGGTTCAAGAGGGAGGTCTCGAGATATTATAATCTCAAATTCTTTAATGAGGCTTTCTTTGGAAAATGGTTGTGGAGGTATCTCACCCACAAGGAGGCTTTTTGGAGACAAGTGGTGGTTTGTAAGTATGGAGAAGGGGATCATCGCTGGTTCCCCTAATGAGGTCAATTCTACTTAGGTGGGAGTCCGGTGAGGCATCGTGAATGGGTGGAGCTCTTTTGAAAGATTCATTGCATTTGAGGTCAGCAACCCGGCCTCGGTGAGATTTTGGGAAGATAGATGGTGTGGGGATACTTGTTTGAGGGTGTTCCGTAACTTATTTGAGCTTTCCACGGATAAGGATTGTAGAATTAGCTCTATTTTGTCTACGATGGAGGGTAGCCTATCCGAATCCACACGTCCGTAGGAATTTTCATGATTGGGAGATTGAGTGAGTTGTGTAGCTCTTAGGGAGGCTTCAAGAGCGCATACATGTTGGTGGATAAGGTGGTTTGGAAAGGTATAGGGGGCCCTCTTTTTTCAATAAACTCGTATTATCTCAATCTTCTCAACTGTGGTAGAACTTCATTCCCTTGGAGAGCAGTTGGAACTCTAAAGCCCCTAAGAGAGTGTTTTTTTTCATGTGGGAAGCGACTCACGAAGCTATCCTAACCGGGGACAATTTATGGAAACGTAAGATGGTTTTTGTCAATAGGTGTTATTTGTGTAAGGCTTGTGAGGAAAGTGTAAATCATTTGCTCCTACACTGCCAAGTGGCTATAGAGCTATGGAATTTTGTGCTGGTAATGTTCAAGATGTCTTGGGTCATGCCGAGGTCGATAATTGACCATGTCGAGGTGGATTATGGGGTATAAGAATAGGAGAAGTCGCATATGGGGACAGCTCTTTGGGAGTGTGTTGGATTCTATGGAAGGAAAGAAGCCATAGGGTTTTCGATAACGAGGTGTCGGCCCCGAACCGAAGAATTTGTTGATTCGCACCCTTCATTTTTGGTGTTCCAGGCTCGATCACTCCACTTCTAGTCCCAACACTCGCTATTGTAGATTTTGTAAATAGTATAGACATTGGTTAATCCTTTTGGTAAGTTATACTTCTAGTGTACAAAGGACGACGCCTCTTTTGATGCTTTTTTATCTATTATTTACTTATCAAAAAAAAGATAGTATTGAACTTTAAGTAATTTTTCTTTAATAAACCTCATTTTATCATTAGAGTTGTCAAATCGATAAAGTTCATATTTTTTTAATTTCACAAATACAAATAAAAAAATTGATAATTGATATGAAAAAACGTTTTAAATAAGAAAATGGACAATATCTGGGACGTCCATAAATAATATAGTTGACACAATTTTAGGACGTAGTGAGTATCTATTAAAATTATAATTTATAAATAGTGTGCACAAACTCTATTAATATTTCTAAACAATTTATTTGTTGAGTGAAATATTGTGCGTGTACGTAAATATGTGTAATTGTGGAAGTGGTGAAAGGGTGCTCGAACGTTTGGAAAATGACTTAGGGAAAATAAATCCGTACGTCATTTTCCAAAAAAGAAGGCTTCATTTTCCGTTGACTCGGAAAAGATTTTATATTGACTACATTTTTCTAAGGTTACCAAACACCAGAAAATGAGGAAAATATTTTTCGAAAGTCATTTTTCGTGAGACGAACGGAGCCCAAGTAACAGAATATGATCATAAAATGTGGTGGTCAAGATCAATTTAAACTGGAAAATATCAAAATGTACATATTCGTGAGACACTTAAATTTGCCAAGATAGGAGATAACTATGATGCTCTCGAGTTATCAGCAGTGAAAGACAAAAGTAACAAGTTACGAAGAATAGTAGTGATTCTGGTGTAGCTTAAAGTCTTGATCTGACCCTGTAGCTTTGACTAGCACTTCGGCTGAGTTGTTGAAGAATTTGAGGAACAAATGTTTTGGTTCTCGGTTCTGCTGTGTTGTTTTACAAGTGCACGCTTGAATTCCTAGAAGTGAATTCCATTGACAATGAGGTTGAGTTGATGTTTCCATTAGGTCTTTTGTTTATGAACAATTTAAATTT
>JABEVN020000331.1:0-34553 GCA_013146195.2 Codonopsis lanceolata | reverse complement strand
ACTCAAGTTATTGTCTTCAAGTGGCCTTCTTCGATTTCGCCGCCTTTCATGTTCAAAATTCTGTCCCAATCGATTAGCTTCCAACTTCATCTCTATCCTCTTCTCTTTGGTTTGTGGCACAGTAGACCTTTGTGACTCTTCCTCCAATCGGTCCATTCGTTCATGCAAGGGTTCTAACTCACTCGCTAACATCCTCCTCATTTCCCCTATCAAGGCTTGCATTTGGAGTGTGTTCAAATTTGGTTGTTGAACGTCTTCATTGGTTTGAGACATGATGTTCCTGAAAAATACAAGAAAATACCTCACAAGGAAAATTTCACTCCCTCACGTGTTTTCTCTCGATTTTAGGTGAACACTCACACTCAAAAATCTCTCAAAGATAGTCTCACCTTTATTCTCTTAAGGTTCTTATTAAACTAAAGAACAATTATCAAGTAACTTGTGGATTCTCTCTATCTTACCAAACAATCAAGGATATACAAGGTTGTAATGAAAATGAGAAGAAACTTGATAGTACCAACAAGATTTGATTTGTACCAATGGGAACAAAAGAAACTTATGGCAACCAAAAGAAATAGATTAGCACCAAAGACAACAAACGACACTTGATGAAACCAAAATGGAGCTTGAGTAATAAAATGTTCAAGATTCAATGAGTATCAATCAAACAAAAGAAACTTGAAGCGTTTTTTTTTTTTTTTTTTTTTTTTTTTTTTTTTTTTTTTTTTTAATTCGGCCACTTTTTTTATAAGGCAGCCCTCTTTTTTTTTTTGCTACTTTTTTGTTGCTTTTTTTTTGCTACTTTTTTTGCCTTTTTTTGCTACTTTTTTTTTTTTTTTTTTTTTTTGACTTGATAGTTTCAAAGATTATGAAAAGAAATAAGAAGAAGAAGAATTGATTTCCCAACCCCCCAAGATTCACTGATAAAATTCCTTGCCAACTTGTGACAAAGCCCAATATCAAGATGTGAATAATGAAATACCGAGAAAATCAAAAGATTAGAAGAAGAAGAAGGATAATATGACTTCTTAGAATTGGCTCTGATACCAAATGATGTAATTTCTACCAAAAGAGAAATGAAAGAAATTACCTTAACCAAGATCGTTCTAAGACAAGTCGTTGTTGGTGTAGAAACCGCACCCCCTACCTAAAGAGATAGGATACTTGGTTTGAAGCGCCACAACCAATTACACCAAGGTTGGTTGATAAGCTAGGAAAGACGCTACAAGTTTTGTAGGAGACTATAAACTTGATAAGTCTAAAGTTCGCAAAGAACCAAAAGAGTTGAATAACATTCACTCAAGATTAACATACAAAATCTGATTTGCAAGGCTACAAAAGAGGCCTATTTATAGGCTAATATGGTGGAGAATACAATGTTCATGATGTCATCAATGAGGTCATCGATAAGCTAATCCACTTATTCATAAGTTGTACTAGCTATCTTGATAAGCTATCAAAGACTCTTGAGTTCTCCAAGTTCATGAATGGATCCAACCTATCTTGAATGGAATTTTCTAGATTTTAAAAGAAAATTCGGATGCCTCCTTTATTGACTTTGAAAAGGCTGAATTTTGGTCTTGTTTTGGGCTCAAAATGTTCTCCTTCTTTGGGCTAGAGTTCCATCACCATGAGACTCCATTTTGCACTTCAATTGGGCCTTCTTTCTTATGTTTTTGAGCTAGACCAATCAAAGACTAGGGCCTAGTCTTGATTAATAACATGGACTAAAAGTACTTGATTTGTTTGGTTTCCTTGAGTTGTAACTTGAGCTTGAATCCAACAAGTCCAATTAAACCATGGATAGCATCCTTGAATTCTTTGGACTTGGACCTAGTGATAGGTCCAACTTGCCATTTCAATGGGTCTTGTTCTCTTAGATTTGAGCTCTCGGATTGAACTACATCACTTTGCCTCTTACTCGCACTACCTATCACATCAAGTTTTTCATTAAATTCCTCACTCATCTTACCTACACCTCATGCATCTCCTCCTTTTGTTCCCTCATCATCTTTTCCATTTTTGCCATCATTGCTTCCATGAACAATTTATTATCATTTGCCATTTTTAATTCCTCACAACACTCCCTTACGTGTATCTCTCCACTCGTGTATCACACAAAAGATTTTAATCACTCAAATCAAAACTTTAAGGTTCTAAAAGAACTATCAAGTATTAACAAGTGCAAATCAAGTGGCAGTTCAACACAAGACTCAACAATTGATAACGTATAGAGAATTAATTCAAGAGTAAGAAATTTGAAGAAACGAAGACGCACAACGTTTAGAAAGCTTTTGATCAGAATATTCAATTTCCGAACCCACAATTTGATTCGAAATATATATATATTTTTCGAAATATATATATATATATTTTTTCCGAAATATATATATATATATATATATTTTTTGTAATTTTCGAAATACGCACCCAAAGCTTTACGAATGACGATCGATGAGAATGATGAAGTAACATGAGCTAAATTTCAATTTTTTTTTTGTATCTCAATCTAACCTTCAATTCGGTCACTGGTAAGGTCCCTTTTCCTTTTCTCCTAAATTTTTTTGTCAGGAGATTTGTACTCTTTTTTTTTTTGTTTTTTGTTTTTGTTTTTTTTTTGGTGGTGCTTAGAGTTTGCAAGAACAATAAACAAATAATATTTTTTTGATAAGCTTATAACCCAAGAAAGATTGTAGGGTTTGAGAAGAACAAATAAAACACGAATATGAAGAACAAACGTAGGATTGATGATCCTAGTTCGAAGGAAGAAGAGAAAGAAACAGATAACAAATTTAAGAACAATTTAGAGACATGATAGATTATGGACGAACCTTTGCTCTGATACCAAAATGATACGATCTTCTCGGAAGGCTTCGTTGAAGAACGATTTACACACGCGGCGGAAGCTAGGGATCGAAGGATGTTTGCGGGGGATGACACCTCGACCCAACAATTAGCACGATAGGAACCTTGGCATGTACCGCAACCAACCCAAGCAATCGAAGCAATTGAAGAACCTAAGTATAGTGATAGACGCCACAATTGATATGGATGAATCAATTGATAAGTCAAAGAAGAACACACAAGCTTCACACCTGTATACTCTCAATAGTTCAAGAAGAACCAAGAAGTTTTGATAAAACTCACAAAATAACAATCTCATAAACTGTCTGTTCAATGAAAGAAAACCCCTATTTATACCTAAACTAGGCTGAAAAGTCGTACTACTGAATTAGGGTAAAGTTTAGCAGAAAACCCTAATTAACAAAATCAAAAACGGTAGTCGGGACCTTGCTGGGCCAAGCCCCATGACACCTTGCGTCCGCAAGGTCGTGAAGTGAGTCGCCCGAAATCACTTGGCCTTGCGGTCTTCATGGCCCTCCGTAACTCCATAAGGCCCCAAGGTTCTGCGCCCCGCAAGAAAGTGTCTTCGCGTCCGCAATAACAAGTCTCGTAATCGTCCCTCTTGACTTGGATCACGCTTCACAGCCTTTCCTTTGACCCTTTGGGGTCTCTTCTTCATGGCTCATAGCTCGTTCTTCCATCTCCATCGTCTCACGAACCATGCTATTGACTTCCTCACGGATTTTCTTGGCTCGAGCTCTTGTGACCGGTCCAATGGTTGTCGGTATTGGTGTTGAGTTGTTGTTGTTGGGGATGTCCTCATCATAGTGCATATAAGATTCCTAGTTATACATATTGTGATGAGGCCCAAGTCGCCAAGGAACCCAATGATGAGGCCCAAGACACCAAGGATCCGCCAACAATGCATGGACCAATAACAAGGGCTCGGGCTCGAAAAATTCAAAATGAAGTCCTCAATTTATCCCGAGAGACATTTGATTTAGAAGCCCAAATTATGGCACGCAAAGGAGGAGTCAAAGCGGGTCAAGATAAATGGGTGAACTCTCTAATTTATGTGGATGAAGGAGGCTACGATGGGCTGAATTTAGGCGCACCAAAACAGCCCCAACCAGCCTAGAAAGAAGGTTCTAGAAGACTTAAGGCAGCAAGGAAGGAAGGATCTAGAAGGCTGATGACTCACCTTATTTCTAGCTAAAATTCGGCCTAGTGTAGAGACAAAAAGGAGAATATTCTCCAAATTATGCTCCTAGTCATAGATCTTATCTTTTATTGGGTAGTTTGTTAGATCTTATCCTTTTAGTTGGTTAAATCTTATCCTTTTTGTAACCAATGGCAGCCTAGATCTCCTAGCTATATATAGGGCTGCCCCTATCTATTGTAATCAGATTTTTATGATTGAAAAAGTTAGCTTCCTTCCCAACCTTGAGTATTCAAGACTATTGAGCGATCGGGGGTTACCCGAGTACTCACGAACCTATCAATCGACCCTCCATATCGATTGTGTCGTTCTTCACTATCCTTTGATTGTCGGTTTCGTCATACGAAGGTTAAGGGCTGATTACCCGTTGATTGTCGTGTGCGTGAACCCGAGGTCGAGGTTCCACTTCCATCCATTTGCTGCCAGCTCGTTTTTCACTTTGATTGCTGCATTTTTATGAGTTTTCCCCAAGAAGGCTCATATCATTTGGTATCAGAGCGAGGTTCGGCTTCCACGACTATCTTTTTATTTAATCGTTCTTGTGTTTTCCTTCATTATACTTGTCTCGGCCTGCCTTCTTTCTTTTGTTTGCTTCGGCCTAGAAGTCTTATATATCTAAAGGCTGTTTTACTTTCTCATTTTTTTTCCCTTCTCTATTATTGCTGTTCTACATTTCGTTTGCTAGCTTGAATCTTCTTGTTTGTTGATATAAATCCAAAAGACAAAAAAAAAAAAATCTCTCTAATCGATTCTCTTTTGAGTCATTCCTTTATTATTGCTTTCTTCTGGCCAAGAATCTCATAGTCCAATTTCGCTGTTTTACTCTTCCGCTTTGATCCAATAAGTATAACGGTTGGAAACTCTAATTGCACCCTACAAGCATCCCGAATAGGATGTGGTGCTAATCGAGCCACAACGCCACGCATCTTTGGGTCATTATCGAAGCTTATAAATAAGCTGTTTTGCATTCTAGTTTGCTGTTCAAGGCTGATTGTTGCTGTTCTATTTTCCATGTTATATCCTCATATCCCAAGTGTTTGTTGCTGTTCTATTTTCCATGTTATATCCTCATATCCCAAGTGTTTGTTGCTGTTCAAGGCTGATTGTTGCTGTTTTACACTTTAGTTTTCCATCTCTAAAACCCGATTGTTATTTCGATTATTCCAAGAGTTGCTGCCAAGTGTTTATTTCTTCTTTCTTCTAAAAACTTCTTTCCATTTGATAGTTTGTGAGTTGCTTGTGGCTGTTTCCTATTGCTCTTAGTATTGTTGCTTTAAGGTTGAGAAGTTGAGAGGAAAAAGGCAAGAGAGGGTGAGATCAAAAGAGGGAAAAAGCCGATTAAGAGTGCATACACGAGGGGAGTGATCATATTTGAGTGAAACACGTAAGGGAGAGCTGTGAGGAATTTATATATATATATTGTTGATTTTTGTGCAGATTTGGGATGTCGGAGGAAAGTGGTATTGGTGATGGAGGTGATGTTACGGAAACAAACGGAAACAAACGAAGGTTAAGAGTGCTCATGGAGGCATTAATGTCCAAGATCGAAGGGATGTTGAGGGCCCATAACGAAGAGATTTTTGAAAGAATTGGTAGGTTAGAGAGTGCCCAAAAACAAAAAGGAAAAATGGATGGTACTAGTAGGGAGGAAGTTGAAAGAGGTGAGCCACCCCGGCGTAGGTATGATGAGGACCATTTTGGGGGTCGGGATGAATGGGATGATTATGAATCTGAATTTGGTAGGAGGAATCAATATAGGAGAGATGATAGGAGGGATGGCAATCGAGAGGACCACAATCTCAATGGGATTAAAATGAAGATTCCCGCCTTCATGGGAAAGGAGGACCCGGAATTGTACCTTGAATGGGAAATGAAAATTGAGCGAATTTTTGGTTTTCACAACTACTCCGAAATTAAGAAAGTGAAGTTGGCAGCCATTGAGTTCACCGAATATGCTTCGGTTTGGTGGGACAAACTTAGGAGGGAGAGAGAGAGGTATAGGGATCCACCGATTGAGACGTGGGAGGAGATGAAGAGGGTCATGAGGTTGAGGTTTATTCCACCCCATTACATTCGGGACCTTCACCATAAATTGCAAACATTAAGGCAAGGCACCAAGAGTGTAGAGGAGTTCTACAAAGAGCTTGAAATGGCTCTACTTAGGGCTGATGTGAGGGAGACTTCGGAGCAAACCATGGCTAGATTCCTTACCGGGTTGAATAGAGAAATCTTTAAGGTGGTTGATCTTCAAGAGTATGGCAACATGACGGAGTTGTTGCAAAAGGCCCTTAAGGTGGAAAGACAAGTGAAGGCGGACAAAAATTACTCACTTGCAAGAACCCCGTGGAAGGCTAGTGCGGGAAGTCAAAGAAATGACAAGTTTGACAAGGGTTTCATCAAGACCAAAGTTGAGGCACCCAAGACTACCGCTCCCGTTCCAAACAAAGGTGAAGTTTCTCAACCCAAAACTAAATCGGTAAAATGCTTTAAATGTCATGGGTTTGGGCACTATGCCAATGAATGTGGTAACAAGAAGGTTATGGTGATGTTGGATAGTGGTGAGTATGTTCCTCTAGAGGAGGAAGAAGAGGAAGAGGGAGTTGAGGGAGATGAATATAGTGAGGATGAGGAAGGTGCCGAGGGAGATTGTTTAGTGACTAGAAGGGTTTTGAGTGCTCAATTGAAGGAGGAGGAAGAAAGTCAAAGGGAAAATCTGTTTCACACTAGGTGTAGGGTGAATGAATTTGTGGGGTGATAATAGATGGGGAAGTTGTGCAAATGTGGTAAGTGTGAACTTAGTGAAGAAGTTGGGATTGACCATGCTACCCCATCCTAAACCCTACCGCTTGCAATGGTTGAATGAGCAAGGAGAGTTGAAGGTGAACAAGCAAGTCCTCTTGAAGTTTAAGATAGGGAAGTATGAGGATGAGCTTATGTGTGATGTGGTGCCAATGCAAGCCACCCATATCCTTCTTGGGAGGCCTTGGCAATTTGATCGGCGTGTAGTTCATAACGGGTACACTAACAAGTACACGTTTGACTTTGATAACAAACACATTGCACTTGCGCCGTTGACTCCAAAACAAGTGTTCCAAGATCAGTTGACTTTGCAAAGAGAGAATTCGGCAAGTAAGGAAAAGAATATAGAGAATGCCGAGAAAAAGAAAGTATGAGAGAAAACAAGAGAGAGGGCCGGCTAAAAATGTGAGTGAAAAAGAGTGATAGCCGGGCAAAAGGAGAGTGTGATAGAGGGCCGGTTAAAAAATGAGTGACAAAAGAGTGATAACCGGCAAAAGGAGAGTGAGTTGATTGAAAGTAGTTCAAAAGAAAAGAGTGTGAGAGAAAAGAGAAGTTTGATAGCCAAAGTGAGTGAGGTAAAAAGAGCGATGCTACTTGAGAGGCCCATGATCATGCTCATGTTTCGAGAGGCACTTGTGAATACTAACAATGATTTAATTGCTTTTGCCTAGTCCTTTGTCTTCTCTTATTCAGGAATTTGAAGATGTGTTTCCCAAGGAGATTCCAAGTGGGCTGCCACCAATTCGGGGAATTGAGCACCAAATCGACTTTGTTCCCGGGGCTTCCATTCCAAATAGGCCAGCCTATAGGTGCAATCCCGAAGAGACCAAAGAACTTCAAAGACAAATTGAAGGGTTGTTGGGAAAAGGGTCAAGTTAGGGAGAGCATGAGCCCTTGTGCGTGCCGGTTCTTTGGTGCCCAAAAAGGATGGATCGTGGCGATGTGCACGGATTGCCGAGCCATCAACAACATAACGGTAAAATATCGTTATCCCATTCCTAGATTAGATGACATGTTGGATGAATTGCATGGTTCCAAATTTTTCACAAAACTTGATTTGACACAAGGATATCATCAAATCCGAATGAGGGAAGGAGATGAGTGGAAAACAGCGTTTAAAACAAAACATGGACTGTATGAGTGGTTGGTGATGCCTTTTGGGCTAACTAATGCACCGAGTACATTTATGCGTTTAATGAACCATGTTTTGAGGGAATTCATTGGAAAATTCGTAGTTGTTTATTTCGATGACATTTTGATTTTTAGCAAAACTTTGATGAGCATGTAGTACACTTGAAATCTGTTTTAGGTGCCTTACGTGATGCAAAGTTATATGCTAATCTTGATAAATGCACTTTTGGTACGGATAGACTTGTTTTCCTTGGTTTTGTTGTAAGTTCACGTGGCATCCGTGTGGATGAAGAGAAAGTGCGAGCGATTCAAGAATGGAAGAGCCCTACAACTGTGGGAGAAGTGCGAAGTTTCCACGGCCTCGCTAGTTTTTATAGGAGGTTTGTGAAGGATTTCAGCTCCATTGCAGCCCCGTTGACCGAAGTCATTAAGAAACACGTGGGATTCAAGTGGGGGGAAGCTCAAGAGAAGGCATTTTTGACTTTGAAGGAGCGATTGACCAATGCGCCTTTATTGGTCCTCCCTTGCTTTGAAAAGACCTTTGAGATAGAATGTGATGCGCCGGGAATCGGAATTGGAGCCGTACTCATGCAAGAAGGGCGTCCATTAGCCTATTTTAGTGAAAAGTTGAGCGGAGCCACATTGAACTACCCCACCTACGACAAGGAACTCTATGCATTGGTTCGGCTTTGGAAACGTGGCAAAGATTATTTGTGGCCCAAGGAGTTCGCCATTCGCATCGACCATGAGTCTTTGAAGCACTTGAAGAGTCAACAAAAAGTTGAACCGCCGACATGCCCGTTGGGTTGAAGTTCATTGAAACATTTCCCTATGTCATCCGGTACAAACAAGGTAAGGAGAATGTGGTAGCCGATGCCCTTTCTGAGGTATGTATTGCTTTCCAATTTAGATGCAAGGATTTTAGGATTTCGAACACATTAAGCAATTATACCATGATGATGCTGATTTTGGTAAGGATTATGTGGGTTGTGAAAAGATTGCATGTGGGAAATTTTATCGGTAGATGATTTTCTTTTCGTGAAAACAAACTTGCATACCCGCTTGTTCCATGAGGGAATTACTTGTGAGGGAAGCCCATGGTGGGGGCTTGATGGGACACTTTGGTGTGGCCAAGACCTTATCGGTCTTGCAAGAACACTTCTTTTGGCCACACATGAGGAGAGATGTTGAGAGGATTTGTGCTAAGTGCCTAACTTGTTTGAAGGCTAAGTCTAAGGTCCACCCACATGGACTTTACATGCCTTTGCCTATCCCTAGTCACCCTTGGACGGACATATCTATGGACTTTGTCTTAGGATTGCCAAGGACTAAGTTTGGTAGAGACTCCATTTTTGTTGTTGTCGATAGGTTTTCAAAAATGGCACATTTTATCCCTTGTCACAAGACCGACGATGCTTCCCATGTCGCGAATTTGTTCTTTCGCGAAATAGTTAGGCTTCATGGAATGCCTAGAACTATAGTGTCGGATAGGGATGTTAAGTTTTTGAGCTACTTTTGGAAGACTTTGTGGGGTAAATTGGGCACAAAACTTTTGTTTTCCACCACTTGTCACCCACAAACGGATGGACAAACGGAGGTAGTCAATAGAACTCTTTCAACACTTTTGAGGTCCATACTGTCCAAAAACATCAAGGCTTGGGAGGAGTGTTTACCACACATTGAATTTGCATATAATCGTAGTTTACATTCAGCAACTCAATTTTCTCCGTTTGAATTGGTTTATGGTTTTAATCCTCTAACGCCTTTGGATTTATCTCCGTTACCTGTTTACGAGTTTGTTAATGTAGATGGCGAAAGGAAGGCTGAATTTGTGAAGAAATTACATGAGAAGGCAAGGCTCAATGTTGAGCGAAGGACCATGAGAAGCAATATGTGCGACAAGCCAACAAAGGTCGCAAACATGTAACCTTTGAACCGGGGGATTGGGTATGGCTGCACATGCGCAAAGAGAGGTTTCCGGACCAAAGGAAATCCAAATTGATGCCAAGGGGAGATGGCCCGTTTCAAGTCCTTGCAAGGGTCAACGATAATGCATACAAATTGGACCTTCCCGGTGAGTATAAAGTCAATGCTACTTTCAATGTTGCTGATCTAAGTCCTTATGATGTAGGTGACGATTTGAGGACAAATCGCTTCCAAGAGAGAGGGGATGATGAGGCCCAAGTCGCCAAGGAACCCAATGATGAGGCCCAAGACACCAAGGATCCGCCAACAATGCATGGACCAATAACAAGGGCTCGGGCTAAGAAAATTCAAAATGAAGTCCTCAATTTATCCCGAGAGACATTTGACTTAGAAGCCCAAATTATGGCACGCAAAGGAGGAGTCAAAGCGGGTCAAGATAAATGGGTGAACTCTCTAATTTATGTGGATGAAGGAGGCTACGATGGGCTGAATTTAGGCGCAACAAAACAGCCCCAACCAGCCTAGAAAGAAGGTTCTAGAAGACTTAAGGCAGCAAGGAAGGAAGGATCTAGAAGGCTGATGACTCACCTTATTTCTAGCTAAAATTCAGCCTAGTGTAGAGACAAAAAGGAGAATATTCTCCAAATTATGCTCCTAGTCATAGATCTTATCTTTTATTGGGTAGTTTGTTAGATCTTATCCTTTTAGTTAGTTAAACCTTATCCTTTTTGTAACCAATGGCAGCCTAGATCTCCTAGCTATATATAGGGCTGCCCCTATCTATTGTAATCAGATTTTTATGAATGAAAAAGTTAGCTTCCTTCCCAACCTTGAGTATTCAAGACTATTGAGCGATCGGGGGTTACCCGAGTACTCACGAACCTATCAATCGACCCTCCATATCGATTGTGTCGTTCTTCACTATCCTTTGATTGCCGGTTTCGTCATACGAAGGTTAAGGGCTGATTACCCGTTGATTGTCGTGGTGCGTGAACCCGAGGTCGAGGTTCCACTTCCATCCATTCTTTGACTCGTTTTTCTTCTTTGCTTGCTGTTTTATGAGTTTTTCCCAAGAAGTGCTCATATCCTAGTTATACATATTGTCTATTTCATAAGAGCAAGGGATTTTGTAGTCCATATCTTGAAATACGCTCATCCGCAGTGTGACCCTAAAAGGGAATTCCAATCCTTCAAGTTCAAATGGCTGCCGCAATCATTTGTAAGACCTCCTCACCGGGTCAAACGTAATTACCTTATGTATTTCCTGCCTCCAACATATGACTTCATAAAATGTTGAAAAAGTAATTTACCCGATCATTATCGAGCTTAATGTTCGAACTTGAGACTAGATTATAGAAAATATAAATGCTCGAAAGGTTAAAGACAAAGTTTCAATGCGTAAGACAAATGAACATGTTTAATAAAAGATTAGAACAAAGATTGTTTTGATTATCGGTGGAAACTATTGACCGGTAGCACGAATCATAATTTTCTTATCTTGATCTTATAAAGGAAATGCTAACGACTAATAGGAGCCAATTCAAACGTATATCGGAAAGGTGTTGCAGATTAGACCGTTAGGCACATGCTTTTGTTGTAAGAGGTATTTCTTAGTGCTTAAGATTCCTAGTTATACATATTGTATATTTCATAGAGCAAGGGACTTTCTCGTAGTCCGATCTTGAAATACGTTCATCGAGTGTGACCTAAAAGGGAATTCCAATCCTTCAAGTTCAAATGAAGCTCCGCAATCATTTGTAAGACCTCCTGGGTCAAACGTAATTACCTTATGTATTTCTCCCTCCAACATATGACTTCATAAAATGTTGAAAAAGTAATTTACCCGCATCATTATCGAGCTTAATGTTCGAACTTGAGACTAGATTATAGAAAATATAAATGCTCGAAAGGTTAAAGACAAAGTTTCAATGCGTAAGACAAATGAACATGTTTAATAAAAGATTAGAACAAAGATTGTTTTGATTATGGTGGAAACTATTGACTGGTAGCACGAATCATAATTTTCTTATCTTGATCTTAGAAAGAAATGCTAAAGACTAATCAGGAGCCAATTCAAACGTATATCGGGAAAGGTGTTGCAGATTAGACCTGTTAGGCACATGCTTTTGTTGTAAGAGGTATTTCTTAGTGCTTAAGATTCCTAGTTATACATATTGTATATTTCATAGAGCAAGGGACTTTCTGTAGTCCAGATCTTGAAATACGTTCATCCAGAGTGTGACCCTAAAAAGGGAATTCCAATCCTTCAAGTTCAAATGGAAGCTCGCAATCATTTGTAAGACCTCACTAAACGTAATTACCTTATTTTGCCCTCCAACATATGACTTCATAAAATGTTGAAAAAAGTAATTTACCCGCATCATTATCGAGCTTAATGTTCAGAACTTGAGACTAGATTATAGAAAATATAAATGCTCGTAAAGGTTAAAGACAAAGTTTCAATGCGTAAGACAAATGAACATGTTTAATAAAAGATTAGAACAAAGATTGTTTTGATTATGGTGGAAACTATTGACCGGTAGCACGAATCATAATTTTCTTATCTTGATCTTATAAAGGAAATGCTAAACGACTAATCAGAGCCAATTCAAACGTATATCTGGAAAGGTGTTGCAAAATTAGACCAGTTAGGCACATGCTTTTGTTGTAAGAGGTATTTCTTAGTGCTTAAGATTCCTAGTTATACATATTGTATATTTCATAGAGCAAGGGACTTTTAGTCCGATCTTGAAATACGCTCATCCGTAGTGTGACCTAAAAGGGGAATTCCAATCCTTCAAGTTCAAATGGAAGCTCGCAATCATTTGTAAGACCTCACTCGGGTCAAACGTAATTACCTTATGTATTTCCCGCCTCCAACATATGACTTCATAAAATGTTGAAAAAAGTAATTTACCCGCATCATTATCGAGCTTAATGTTCGAACTTGAGACTAGATTATAGAAAATATAAATGCTCGTAAAGGTTAAAGACAAAGTTTCAATGCGTAAGACAAATGAACATGTTTAATAAAAGATTAGAACAAAGATTGTTTTGATTATGGTGGAAACTATTGACCTGGTAGCACGAATCATAATTTTCTTATCTTGATCTTATAAAGAAATGCTAACGACTAATTAGGAGCCAATTCAAACGTATATCGGAAAGGTGTTTGAATTAGACCGTTAGGCACATGCTTTTGTTGTAAGAGGTATTTCTTAGTGCTTAAGATTCCTAGTTATACATATTGTATATTTCATAGAGCAAGGGTACTTTTCGTAGTCCGATCTTGAAATACGTTCATCCGAGTGTGACCTAAAAAGGGAATTCCAATCCTTCAAGTTCAAATGGAAGCTCGCAATCATTTGTAAGACCTCACTGGGTCAAACGTAATTACCTTATGTATTTCCCCCTCCAACATATGACTTCATGAAATGTTGAAAAAAGTAATTTACCCAGATCATTATCGAGCTTAATGTTCAGAACTTGAGACTAGATTAGAGAAAATATAAATGCTTAGAAAGGTTAAAGACAAAGTTTCAATGCAGAAGATGATACGATCTTCTCGGAAGGCTTCGTTGAAGAACGATTTACACACGCGGCGGAAGCTAGGGATCGAAGGATGTTTGCGGGGGTGACACCTCGACCCAACAATTAGCACGAATAGAACCTTGGCATGTACAGCCGCAACCTGCACTCGTAGCAATTGAAGAACCTAAGTATTGTGAATAACGCCAAAATAGGGATGAAATTCCTATTGATAAGTTAGGATTCGAATACAACGGAATCACACCGAAGCATTCACAAGTTCATGAAGAACAAGGAGGTTTCGAAGAAAACACTCAAAACTATATTAATGAAATAATCCAAAAGTAAACTTAAACTGTTTTACAATGAAAGGAAGAGGCCTATTTATAACCTAACAAGTAAACCCTAATACTTGGAGAAAAAGAAACCCTAAAATTAACTAAACTAATGAAAACCCTAACAATCCCGTTTTTCTACATGGGCCTATTTTCCAATATTGCATTTTGGCCCCAAAAGTCTTCTAATAGTTTTTAAAAGCTCCCCAAGTCATATCTGAATATATGGGGACCCATTTGAAGGCTTCCTTTTCCGTAATGGACTGTTTAAACGCTGAAACGGCACAACTGGGCACCTTGCGGTCGCAAGCCCCTCGGCACCTTGCGATCGCAAGCTCGGCAGAACATCACTCCGTAAAATAATAGGCCTTGCGGTCGCAAGCCTTATGTGACCTTGCGTCCGCAAGGTCTCCAGAATGTCAGCATCGATCTCTTCTTATTCTCATCCGCCACCTCTTTTGATTCGTCGAGTATCCATTATAGTAGCCGAATCTCCGATGAACCCACGAATCAAGTTGGTGTAGAATTCCTTGAATCTTCCAAGCATATTCCACGCCTCTTGAAGAGTTAATTTGATTTCTTGGGCACTTGGTTTCTTGATCAATCACGAACTCTCCATGCTTGATCAGCATTTGACTTTGACTCGAACTTAGGCTTGGCAGGATCTCATCATTCCCTCCCTCTTCAAAAAGATTTGTCCTCAAATCTGGACTTACATCAAATGGACGCAAATCAGCTACTGAAAAGTATGAACTCACATTAATCTTACCATTCAAATCCACTTTAAAAATCATATTGTAGTCATGCACAAAGTCCCTTCGTTCTCGAACGAGCTTTCTGTCCAAGCCCACATAAACCACGTTTCCTGGATCATGAATTAATCGAACTTCATTGGCATCATATCCATCCTTGTTTTCCATATTGATTCTTGCCCAAACCTGTAGGAGAATCATAACAACACTACGCGATGCAAGATGATCAAAGTGGTTAGCACGACAATTCATACTCATCAAGTAATCACATATCATCATGCTCAATTTAGCACAACCGAATTCTCTTTCAATATTATGCATCACCAAAACCCTATCTCCGGGTTCAAATATCAACCTAACATATTTCATCTTTTGCATTACTTGGTAAATTTCCAAGAATGACAAAATCACATATGCAACATAAAACATAACGAGATCATCATAAGGAATGTCAATGAAAGATATTAATAAGTATAAGAAGATAATATGCAATATTTACCAACTAATGTATCCAAATCCATCATGACAAGTAAATCCATCAATGTTTATAATCTCACTCATCAAGTTATCACAACTCGATGTTCCTTCATGAAAATCCTTTATAGTACCAAAATCAACGTCCTCTTTCAGCAACCTATCACAAGTCAAGGTTTCTTCACTACAAACAATTTTATCATACTCTATGGTCTCTTTCTTCTAATCACCAAAGATTAAAGTCTTTTCATTTATTCCTTTGACTTGAAACAAACAACAACCAAATTCGCCAGGTTTGAAGATTAATCTAACAAATTTTATCTTTTGCATATTCATGTTTATTAATAACGAATCATGCAACATTAAGAAATTACAACCAGAGTGCAATCTCAAGGATAAACATCCTTTATGCTAAAAAATCAGACTATAAGTCAAAACATGCTTATAACAATTTATATCCCTCAATGAAACTATATGCAATCCATAAATCTTATGGAACATCAACGCATCATGTGGAATTTCAACAATCTTATGACATGCAACAAAATAATTCATCATAGAAATATCATGCATAATCACATGTTTAGAACTCACATCTTGATTAAACTCAGAATTTCCCAATTCAAAATTCATAATTTTCTTTCCATTTTGTATTACACAATGCACTCCCACCAATTTATCAACCCATGTACTATCCATGAATGGATCCACATACGAATGATTAAGTAAATGCAATATCAAATTTAAGTCAGCACCAATGTATTCATCACATTTCTTCCAATCACTTAGACCATGGTGACTAACCAAATTTTGAAATTGAAACTTTCTAGCAAGGTTAAGTGGTCTAACAATATTTTTCATGAACAAGGCATTCACAAAATTAATCAAAATTTTCAAAGCAACACTTCTCACAATTATGAATTTATCACCAAAGTTATGGTGTACATCATGTAATAAATTAATTGGTCTAACAATCTCACCCATAACTGAAGTGTCTACAAGTCTATTTAACTTTCCAAACCCAACAACTACACTATTGAGCTTATGATCAATATCATGGTGATTATCATACAACAATTCACCACATATCTTATTTTTCCAAGAAAGAGTAAGATCATACCTTTGAGAAAGTGTAGGATCTACAACAATCTCCTTACCTTGTTGGCATTCAACCTTGAGTCTCACAATTTCTGTAGACGGTGTAGGCTTCAACTCATGAACAATCTGTGAATGAGAAATAATGAAACTAGGCAAAAACAATTCAAATTTATTAGTATGAAAATTTGCCTCACTTTCTTCTTTTTTCTCACACTCTTTCTTTTGCTCAATCTCTCTATTTTTCCTCTCCTTTTGCCCGGCTATCTCAAAACTATCTATCTCCTCTTGAGCCGGCCTCTCACTCTTGTTTTCACACAAACTCTCCTTTTTCTCGGCTATCTCACAAACCTCACTTTTCTCACAAGCCGAACTCTCTAGATTTTCACTCAAGCTCTCCTTTTGTAAAGGCTTCTCTATTTTCTTTTCCTCACTAGCCTTTCTCTCATTTAATTTATTTTCATCTTCAAGAACTTGATTTGTTGTAGGTTGAACGTGTTGTGAAGCTCCGAATGCAAGCTCCATTAGTTCTCGAAATTCTTTCAACCTTTGTTCGTCTTTCTTTTCTCTTTCCAATCTTTCCCTCTCAAACTTCTCTCTCTTTATTCTTTCAAGATTTCCTCTCTCAATTTTTTTCTCATCAATTCTTTTGTTTTCATTCCCCCCTTTATGTCTAACCATAGCTCTAGATTTCGGTTCTGAAGGTTTATCTTTGAAATAATGAACCGGAACGAATTTTCTTCGCATCACCCTTTTTAATTCAGCCCAAGTCTCAACTTGAGACCCTTTACTTCTAAATCTCCATTCCCTTAATCCTTCCCACCAATCAACAGCATAATCATAAAATTCCATGGTGGCAGCTCTAACCTTCTTAAGTTCAGGAATGTTATGACCTTCAAAGATTTCCTCCACCTTTTTCTCCCATTCTAAATATTCTTCTGGATTATTTTTACCATAAAAGGCTGGAATTTTAAATCTAACACCTCTATGTTCTCCATTCTCCCTATGTTTCGGTTTAGGTAAATCTGTTTTTGTTTTAACAACAGATTTTAATTTTTCATTCATTCCCATCTTCAACCTATCAAAACTCACTCTCATCTCCTCCGTTTGCTCCCTAAACATTTTATCAAACTTTTGTGTCATCTCTTCTAACAAACTACCCGTATCTGAGTTACTTTCCATGGTGTTCCTACTTTTAAACATTATGAAACCTGCAGAAAATATGTTAGAAATAAACAAGTTTATATCTCACACACTCCCTTACGTGTTTCACTCAAGCAATGATCACACCTCTCGTGTTTACCTACTCTCCCTCACCTTCAATTCCTCCAAGTTCTAAAAGAACTAACAAATAAATCGGTGAATTCAGAAGTAAACAAACCAAACTCAATCAATAGAATTCGACGTATAGAAATAATGAATTAAGAATAGAATTCCAAGGATGAAAGGCTCAAAGATCAATTTGTAAAAGAAGATTCGATATTAATTTTCGAACCTAGATGATGACAACAATTCAAGCTATTCAATTCAAACAACTAGCAATTTCCACTCCAAGCAATCCCTTTTTTTTTTTTTAATTTCAGATTTCTTTTTTTTTTAATCTGAAATTTTCTCCTTTTTTTTTCGGATCTGATTTTTTTTTCTTTTTCTTTTTTTTTTGTGTCCGAATTTTTTTTATTTTTATTTTTGGTAATTCAACCCGTCTAAAATTAATTAAAAACAGCATAATTTTTTTTTAATTCTGATATGAACAGTACGGATGAACAGTGACGCCGGTGGGTAAACATTAATTCCGGCATTGAACAGTAACCGGATGAACAGTAATTCCGGCGAGTGAACAGTGCGCGATGAACAATGATTTCGTGAACAGTGCGCGGGTGAACAGTAAATTGCGCGTGAATAGTAATTTTTTTTTTAATTTATAACCCTAGAAGATTAGGGTTTGAAACAAAAACAAAGAAATCGAAAAGAACAAATTAGGATTGAAGACCCTAATTCGAAGTAGGAAGAGAAACAAATTGATAATCAAAATAAGAACAATTTAAATTAAGATAGATTGTGGAAACGAACCTTTGCTCTGATACCAAAATGATACGATCTTCTCGGAAGGCTTCGTTGAAGAACGATTTACACACGCGGCGGAAGCTAGGGATCGAAGGATGTTTGCGGGGGTGACACCTCGACCCAACAATTAGCACGAATAGAACCTTGGCATGTACAGCCGCAACCCGCACTCGTAGCAATTGAAGAACCTAAGTATTGTGAATAACGCCACAATAGGGATGAAATTCCTATTGATAAGTTAGGATTCGAATACAACGGAATCACACCGAAGCATTCACAAGTTCATGAAGAACAAGGAGGTTTCGAAGAAAACACTCAAAACTATATTAATGAAATAATCCAAAAGTAAACTTAAACTGTTTTACAATGAAAGGAAGAGGCCTATTTATAACCTAACAAGTAAACCCTAATACTTGGAGAAAAAGAAACCCTAAAATTAACTAAACTAATGAAAACCCTAACAATCCTGTTTTTCTACATGGGCCTATTTTCCAATATTGCATTTTGGCCCCAAAAGTCTTCTAATAGTTTTTAAAAGCTCCCCAAGTCATATCTGAATATATGGGGACCCATTTGAAGGCTTCCTTTTCGTAATTGTTTAAATTCGGCGGGCACCTTGCGGTCGCAAGCCCCTCGGCACCTTGCGATCGCAAGCTCGGCAGAACATCACTCCGTAAAATAATAGGACTTGCGGTCGCAAGCCTTATGTGACCTTGCATCCGCAAGGTCTCCAGAATGTCAACATCGATCTCTTCTTATTCTGAATCGCGCTCACCAGCCTCTTTTGATTCGTCGAGTATCCATTATAGTAGCCCGAATCTCCAATGAACCCACGAATCAAGTTTGTATAGAATCCTTGAATCTTCCAAGCATATTCCACGCCTCTTGAAGAGTTAATTTGATTTCTTGGGCACTTGGTTTCTTGATCAATCACGAACTCTCCATGCTTGATCAGCATTTGACTTTGACTCGAACTTAGGCTTGGCAGGATCTCATCAGAAGACAAATGAACTGGTTTCATAAAAGATTAGAACAAAGATTGTTTTGATTACTGGAGGAAACTATTGACTGGTACCACGAATAATAATTTTCTTATCTTTATCATAGAAAGAAATGCTAACGACTATTTAGGAGCCAATTCAAACGTATATCGGAAAGGTGTTGCATTAGACCGTTAGGCACATGCTTTTGTTGTAAGAGGTATTTCTTAGTGCTTAAGATTCCTAGTTATACATATTGTATATTTCATAGAGCAAGGTATTTTCGTAGTCCGGATCTTGAAATACGCTCATCCAGTGTGACCCTAAAAGGGAATTCCAATCCTTCAAGTTCAAATGGAAGCTCGCAATCATTTGTAAGACCTAAGGTCAAACGTAATTACCTTATGTATTTCTCGCCTCCAACATATGACTTCATGAAATGTTGAAAAAAGTAATTTACCCGATCATTATCGAGCTTAATGTTCTAACTTGAGACTAGATTATAGAAAATATAAATGCTCGAAAGGTTAAAGACAAAGTTTCAATGCGTAAGACAAATGAACATGTTTCATAAAAGATTAGAACAAAGATTGTTTTGATTACCGGTGGAAACTATTATTGACCGGTAGCACGAATCATAATTTTCTTATCTTGATCTTATAAAGAAATGCTAACGACTATTTAGAGCCAATTCAAACGTATATCTAGAAAGGTGTTGCGATTAGACCGTTAGGCACATGCTTTTGTTGTAAGAGGTATTTCTTAGTGCTTAAGATTCCTAGTTATACATATTGTTTATTTCATAGAGCAAGGTACTTTCTGTAGTCCAGATCTTGAAATACGTTCATCCAGAGTGTGACCCTAAAAAGGGAATTCCAATCCTTCAAGTTCAAATGGAAGTCGCAATCATTTGTAAGACCTCCGGGTCAAACGTAATTACCTTTTGTATTTCCTGCCCTCCAACATATGACTTCATAAAATGTTGAAAAAGTAATTTACCCGATCATTATCGAGCTTAATGTTCATAACTTGAGACTAGATTATAGAAAATATAAATGCTCAAAAAGGTTAAAGACAAAGTTTCAATGCAGAAGACAAATGAACAGGTTTCATAAAAGATTAGAACAAAGATTGTTTTGATTACTGGAGGCAACTATTGACTGGTACCACGAATCATAATTTTCTTACCTTTATCATAGAAAGAAATGCTAACGACTATTTTGGAGCCAATTCAAACGTATATATCTAGAAAGGTGTTGCGAATTAGACCGTTAGGCACATGCTTTTGTTGTAAGAGGTATTTCTTAGTGCTTAAGATTCCTAGTTATACATATTGTATATTTCATAGAGCAAGGTATTTTCTGTAGTCCAGATCTTGAAATACGTTCATCCAGAGTGTGACCTAAAAAGGGAATTCCAATCCTTCAAGTTCAAATGGAAGCTCCCAATCATTTGTAAGACCTCACTGCGTCAAATGTAATTACCTTATGTATTTCCTGCCCTCCAACATATGACTTCATGAAATGTTGAAAAAAGTAATTTACCCAGATCATTATCGAGCTTAATGTTCAGAACTTGAGACTAGATTATAGAAAATATAAATGCTCGGAAAGGTTAAAGAAAAAGTTTCAATGCAAAAGACAAATGAACATGTTTCATAAAAGATTAGAACAAAGATTGTTATGATTACTGGAGGAAACTATTGACTGGTAGCAAGAATCATAATTTTCTTATCTTTATCATAAAAAGAAATGCTAACGACTAATTAGGAGCCAATTCAAACGTATATAGGGAAAGGTGTTACAGAATTAGACCAATTAGGCACATTGTGACAGCCCGACCCGAACCCCAATGCGGGATCCCGAATCGTGCCGTCCAAATAATCAATAACACAAGCATGCACAAGTAGGATTATAAAATTCATGTGGCGCAACATCGCATACGAATAACAACTCGACTACACTTGGCCGGAAAAACAACTTAAAATAAACAAGTCATCGGCGACGTTACAGCCGGAACCCAACAACTACTCCTACAATTTTAACACATGCTTATAAAACCTCAACGGCCACAACATGCCGGAGACAACAACATCAATAATAATTAAAAGAGCTTTAGCGGAAGAAACTGTAACGAACCAATAACATATAAACAGGCTCGACATATAAGTCGGCATACAAAAGATTACAAGTGTCAAATCATTAAGTTTACCACTATAACAAAAACCCCAAGTCAAGTCTATTTGACTTGCTTCCCAACGTCCTTGCCAAAATAAAAGACTAATTATCAAAAGTCCCAAAAGAGCAACCTTGAGCTCACAACGACCAAACGTGATATAGTGAATCTATCGTGGACCGTCTCCTCGGCTCGGATCTAAGGAAACAAAACAAACAAATAGGGTAAGTCGAAAGACTTAGTAAGTTACTAAAAATGCATGTTCATGTTATAGTATGACATTTATCTCCATTATGGTACATGATCATCATATAGCACTTAGCACATTATTCACGTAAGTGCGGGAAAATAAATCATACAAGTAGGATATGATATAGTCACGGCCGCCACGGCCGCCTCGTAGCTCCCCGCAATAAACTTTATTATATCGATCGTGCCACATCGATGCTCGGTGATTACATCGACTTTTATCGAGAACCTACTCGATCTAGATAGCAAGCCAATGCGGCACGTATTGATACGGCAAAGGGCTACTTCCCCATTGCCAACAATGGAGGTGTGTGTGAGGTCCCAGGTGCGGTGATCCATAGCGAGCACGAATCCCATAATTCGTGAAGGCGATGCATCGTCCCACCCTGACTTAATAAACAAACCAAATAATGCCAGCTGGACTCAATGTGATGCACAAGTAGATGTTTACTTGACTTAAACCAATTAAGGATCGAATTCGACAAGAGCGAACTCGACCAACCAAGTAGGGTATTAATCTCTACCATAAAACATGTCAAGGCAATTAATTGCTCAAAACCAATCTTTCATAACAACTTGTTGTAAACAACTAAACCAAGCTCATATTTGAGTAAACCAAATCAAACGGTGTCCAAACTTCGTAGGGATTGAAATTAGAGTTCAACATGTTCAAATCTTCCCTAGAGTCGACTCCGTTGAGTCTTTACTCTAAATTCCCAATTTTGGAGAAATTGAAGCTATGTGCTTCATAACCCAACCTAGGTCATTTCTAAGTTCAACAAGGTTGTAAATTCACCAAGGCATTGCAAAGTGATTCATATACATCATAGAGTTCAACTTTGAGAATAGAACACATAACAACTTAACAACATACAATGTAGGCTCAAATTAGGGCATTCACATATTGCACTTATTCAAGCAACATATATAATACATGTTTCTAACATGTTCAAAACCTTAAATAGACAAGATGAAAGAGTATTATAAACTTCCATAGGCAAGAAATCATCCTATACATGCTCCTAGCAAGTTCACCCTTTCAAAATACAAGTAGAAGGCATAGGAAGCAATTATGTGTCCTCATTGACCTCATTCATCAAAAGCTTTGTTTCCTTAGGGTCAATGAGAACTAAAGAGAAGAAGAAGAAGAGTAACTTACTTGAATACTACACCAAAGAAAGCAAATGAGAAAACTATTCGGTTGTAAATGATCTATTCTTCAAGCTCTATACTTTTGATGAAGGTGGCTTGAGCAAATGGAGAAAGGTTGAGGGAAGACCAAGAGGAAATCTTCAAGAAGCCATGGAAGAACTCTCAAGAACTCTCTCTCACGTTTTTGAAAAGCTTTCAGCCAATGAGGAGTCTAATGGCTGATTTGTGGCTTATAAGAAGTCAAATGTTGAGTGGGACAAGTGTCAAGACCTTGTGGTCTCTTAGAATCAGATTTTTGTGGCTTAATTGGTCACTAATGCACTCTTAATCCACTCTAAAAACATGTTACTAATGTTAGGACATAATCAAGGAGGGTTAGAGAGGTTTAGGAAAGGTTTAGATAGGGGTTTGGGTGTATAAAAGTCGCTTCAAAGATCAAAAACAGGGAAAAATCCGCGTAGTGTATCTCGATGTTGAGGCGGGCGCCTCAACATTCTCCAGCGGGCGCCTCATCTTCTCGAGGCTTGGGCTGAATCAACTACTTCAAGATTTTGAGGCGGGCGCCCACAAGATGCAAAGCGCGCCGGGCTTCGACCTTCTTTATGTCCTCAAAACTTGGTCTAAACATGTCCTAAATGGTCCCAAACTTATGGGCAATCATTCTAAGGTCTAACCCAACTCAAAAATAGTCGGAAACACACCCGAACAACAACCGGAACAAGGTAGAACAAGGCTCGAATCATGCGATTTAATGGTTAATCTAATCAAACTCCAATCAAACACCAATCAAACTAGATAACTTGGACATGAAAAAGGCTTGTTTCAACATGGTTATGACCTGAATACAAAGCCAAGAACTCAACGAACACTTCGCATCTACCTAAATAGAAGCAAAACGAAAGCAACGAGGGAATCGCTAAGGCCAAAATCAAAGCGATCGAATCCGATTCAACAAACAAGCATACATGATTCTAAACATGTTAAGGGCTTCATGAATGACTTATGAATGTTTCTAAACATTTATAAACTAAGTAAACATGCTCACAATCAACAAGAAATCATGAAGGCAAGCACACAATGCACATGCAAGAATACGGGGTGTTACACACATGCTTTTGTTGTAAGACGTATTTCATAGTGCTTAAGATTCCTAGTTATACATATTGTCTATTTCATAGAGCAAGGTATTCTCAGTAGTCCGCATCTTGAAATATGCTCATCTAGAGTGTGACCCTAAAAATGGAATCCAATCCTTCAAGTTCAAATGGGTTGGCTACCGCAATCATTTGTAAGACCTCATTGGGTCAAACGTAATTACCATATGTATTTCCTCGCCTCCAACATATGACTTCATGAAATGTTACAAAAAAAGTAATTTACCCATCATTATCGAGCTTAATGTTCTAACTTGAGACTAGATTATAGAAAATATAAATGCTCAAGGTTAAAGACAAAGTTTCAATGCGTAAGACAAATGAACATGTTTAATAAAAGATTAGAACAAAGATTGTTTTGATTATCACTATTGACGGTAGCACGAATCATAATTTTCTTATCTTGATCTTATAAAGAAATGCTAACGACTAATTAGAGCCAATTCAAACGTATATCGGAAAGGTGTTGCAGATTAGACCGTTAGGCACATGCTTTTGTTGTAAGACGTATTTCTTAGTGCTTAAGATTCCTAGTTATACATATTGTCTATTTCATAGAGCAAGGTATTTTCTGGTAGTCCATATCTTGAAATACGTTCATCCAGAGTGTGACCCTAAAAAGGGAATTCCAATCCTTCAAGTTCAAATGGTGCTCGCAATCATTTGTAAGACCTCACCGGTCAAACGTAATTACCTTATGTATTTCTCGCCTCCAACATATGACTTCATGAAATGTTGAAAAAGTAATTTACCCGCATCATTATCGAGCTTAATGTTCAACTTGAGACTAGATTATAGAAAATATAAATGCTCGTAAAGGTTAAAGACAAAGTTTCAATGCGTAAGACAAATGAACAAGTTTCATAAAAGATTAGAACAAAGATTGTTTTGATTATCGGAAGGAAACTATTGACTGGTAGCACGAATCATAATTTTCTTATCTTGATCATAAAAGAAATGCTAACGACTAATTAGAGCCAATTCAATCGTATATCTGGAAAGGTGTTGCAGTATCAGACCTGTTAGTCACATGCTTTTGTTGTAAGAGGTATTTCTTAGTGCTTAAGATTCCTAGTTATACATATTGTATATTTCATAGAGCAAGGGATTTTCTGTAGTCCAGATCTTGAAATACGTTCATCCAGAGTGTGACCCTAAAAAGGGAATTCCAATCCTTCAAGTTCAAATGGAAGCTCGCAATCATTTGTAAGACCTCACTTGGTCAAACGTAATTACCTTATGTATTTCCTGCCTCCAACATATGACTTCATAAAATGTTGAAAAAGTAATTTACCCGCATCATTATCGAGCTTAATGTTCTAACTTGAGACTAGATTATAGAAAATATAAATGCTCTAAAGGTTAAAGACAAAGTTTCAATGCGTAAGACAAATGAACATGTTTCATAAAAGATTAGAACAAAGATTGTTTTGATTATCGGTGGAAACTATTGACCGGTAGCACGAATCATAATTTTCTTATCTTATCATAGAAAGAAATGCTAACGACTAATTAGAGCCAATTCAAACCTATATCTGGAAAGGTGTTACATAATTAGACCACTTAGGCACATGCTTTTGTTGTAAGAGGTATTTCTTAGTGCTTAAGATTCCTAGTTATACATATTGTATATTTCATAGAGCAAGTACTTTCTCTGTAGTCCGATCTTGAAATACGCTCATCCGTAGTGTGACCCTAAAAAGGAATTCCAATCCTTCAAGTTCAAATGGAAGCTCGCAATCATTTGTAAGACCTCACCCGGTCAAACGTAATTACCTTATGTATTTCCTCCCTCCAACATATGACTTCATGAAATGTTGAAAAAGTAATTTACCCGCATCATTATCGAGCTTAATGTTCTAACTTGAGACTAGATTATAGAAAATATAAATGCTCGAAAGGTTAAAGACAAAGTTTCAATGCGTAAGACAAATGAACATGTTTCATAAAAGATTAGAACAAAGATTGTTTTGATTATCGGTGGAAACTATTGACCGGTAGCACGAATCATAATTTTCTTATCTTGATCATATAAAGAAATGCTAACGACTAATCAGAGCCAATTCAAACGTATATCGGAAAGGTGTTAATTAGACCGCTTAGGCACATGCTTTTGTTGTAAGAGGTATTTCTTAGTGCTTAAGATTCCTAGTTATACATATTGTATATTTCATAGAGCAAGGGACTTTTCTCTAGTCCGTATCTTGAAATACGCTCATCCGTAGTGTGACCTAAAAGGGAATTCCAATCCTTCAAGTTCAAATGGAAGCTCGCAATCATTTGTAAGACCTCACCTGGTCAAACGTAATTACCTTATGTATTTCCCCGCCTCCAACATATGACTTCATGAAATGTTGAAAAAGTAATTTACCCGCATCATTATCGAGCTTAATGTTCTAACTTGAGACTAGATTATAGAAAATATAAATGCTCGAAGGTTAAAGACAAAGTTTCAATGCGTAAGACAAATGAACATGTTTCATAAAAGATTAGAACAAAGATTGTTTTGATTACGGAGGAAACTATTGACCGGTAGCACGAATCATAATTTTCTTATCTTTATCTTATAGAAAGAAATGCTAACGACTAATTAGAGCCAATTCAAACGTATATCGGAAAGGTGTTGCTGATTAGACCCGTTAGGCACATGCTTTTGTTGTAAGAGGTATTTTAGTGCTTAAGATTCCTAGTTATACATATTGTATATTTCATAGAGCAAGGGACTTTCTCGTAGTCCGTGATCTTGAAATACGTTCATCCAGAGTGTGACCCTAAAAAGGGAATTCCAATCCTTCAAGTTCAAATGGCAGCTCGCAATCATTTGTAAGACCTCACTTGGTCAAACGTAATTACCTTATGTATTTCCTGCCCTCCAACATATGACTTCATGAAATGTTGAAAAAGTAATTTACCCGCATCATTATCGAGCTTAATGTTCGAACTTGAGACTAGATTATAGAAAATATAAATGCTCGTAAAGGTTAAAGACAAAGTTTCAATGCAGAAGACAAATGAACAAGTTTCATAAAAGATTAGAACAAAGATTGTTTTGATTACTGGAGGAAACTATTGACTGGTAGCACGAATCATAATTTTCTTATCTTTATCATAGAAAGAAATGCTAACGACTATTTAGAGCCAATTCAAACGTATATCTGGAAAGGTGTTATAGAATTAGACCAGTTAGGCACATGCTTTTGTTGTAAGAGGTATTTCTTAGTGCTTAAGATTCCTAGTTATACATATTGTATATTTCATAGAGCAAGGGATTTTCTCAGAGTCCGCATCTTGAAATACGCTCATCCGAGTGTGACCCTAAAAAGGGAATTCCAATCCTTCAAGTTCAAATGGAAGCTCGCAATCATTTGTAAGACCTCCCTGGGTCAAACGTAATTACCTTATGTATTTTCGCCTCCAACATATGACTTCATGAAATGTTGAAAAAGTAATTTACCCGATCATTATCGAGCTTAATGTTCAATAACTTGAGACTAGATTATAGAAAATATAAATGCTCGTAAAGGTTAAAGACAAAGTTTCAATGCGTAAGACAAATGAACATGTTTCATAAAAGATTAGAACAAAGATTGTTTTGATTGGTCGGAAATTGACTATTGACTAGTACCACGAATCATAATTTTCTTATCTTTATCATAAAAAGAAATGCTAACGACTAATCAGAGCCAATTCAAACGTATATCGGAAAGGTGTTAAGATTAGACCAGTAGGCACATGCTTTTGTTGTAAGAGGTATTTCTTAGTGCTTAAGATTCCTAGTTATACATATTGTCTATTTAGAGCAAGCAAGTATTTTCTGTAGTCCAGATCTTGAAATACGTTCATCCAGAGTGTGACCCTAAAAAGGGAATTCCAATCCTTCAAGTTCAAATGGAAGCTCGCAATCATTTGTAAGACCTCACGGGAAACATAATTACCTTATGTATTTCCTCGCCTCCAACATATGACTTCATAAAATGTTGAAAAAGTAATTTACCCAGCATCATTATCGAGCTTAATGTTCAACTTGAGACTAGATTATAGAAAATATAAATGCTCAAAAGGTTAAAGACAAAGTTTCAATGCGTAAGACAAATGAACATGTTTCATAAAAGATTAGAACAAAGATTGTTTTGATTGACATCGGTGGAAACTATTGATCGGGTAGCACGAATCATAATTTTCTTATCTTTATCATATAAAGAAATGCTAACGACTATTTAGGAGCCAATTCAAACGTATATCGAAAGGTGTTAAGATTAGACCCGTTAGGCACATGCTTTTGTTGTAAGACGTATTTCTTAGTGCTTAAGATTCCTAGTTATACATATTGTCTATTTCATAGAGCAAGGGACTTTCTCGTAGTCCGCATCTTGAAATACGCTCATCCGCAGTGTGACCTAAAAAGGGAATTCCAATCCTTCAAGTTCAAATGGAAGCTCCCAATCATTTGTAAGACCTCATGGTCAAACGTAATTACCTTATGTATTTCCCCGCCTCCAACATATGACTTCATGAAATGTTGAAAAAGTAATTTACCCCATCATTATCGAGCTTAATGTTCTAACTTGAGACTAGATTATAGAAAATATAAATTCGAAAGGTTAAAGACAAAGTTTCAATGCGTAAGACAAATGAACATGTTTCATAAAAGATTAGAACAAAGATTGTTTTGATTATGGAGGAAACTATTGACTGGTAGCACGAATCATAATTTTTTATCTTTATCATAAAAGAAATGCTAACGACTAATTAGGAGCCAATTCAAACGATATAGGGAAAGGTAAGTTGCTACGCATTAGACCAGACCATTAGGCACATGCTTTTGTTGTAAGACATATTTATAGTGCTTTAAGATTCCTAGTTATACATATTGTCTATTTCATAGAAAGTGCTAAAAAGTATTTTCTCAGAATTTTGTGGGATCTTGAAATAAGTCATTCATCCAGACAGTACTAGAATAGAATATAGAAAATATAAATGCTCGTAAAGGTTAAAGACAAAGTTTCAATGCGTAAGACAAATGAATGTGTTTCATAAAAGATTAGAACAAAGATTGTTTTGATTATCGGATGTGGAAACTATTGACTCGGTAGCACGAATCATATTTTCTTATTTTTTATCTTGATCTTAAAAGAAATGCTAAACACTAATTAGAGCCAATTCAAACGTATATCTTGAAAGGTGTTGCATGCATTGTATGTATTAGAATTAGGCACATGCTTTTGTTGTAAGAGGTATTTTTAGTGCTTAAGATTCCTAGTTATACATATTGTCTATTTCATAGAGCAAGGTATTTTCTTCAGAGTCCGATCTTGAAATGCTCATCCGTAGTGTGACCCTCTAAAAAGGGAATTCCAATCCTTCAAGTTCAAATGGAAGCTCCAATCATTTGTAAGACCACTGGTCAAACATAATTACCTTATGTATTTCCCCGCCTCCAACATATGACTTCATGAAATGTTGAAAAAAATTTACCCGTAATCGAGCTTATGTTCTAAAACTTGAGACTAGATTATAGAAAATATAAATGATCATTAGGTTAAAGACTTAATGTTCAATGAGACTAGATTATAGAAAATATAAGACAAATGCTCTAAAGGTTAAAGACAAAGTTTCAATGCGTAAGACAAATGAACATGTTTTATAAAAGATTAGAACAAAGATTGTTTTGATTAGGTGGAGGAAACTATTGACCGGTACCACGAATCATAATTTTCTTATCTTTATCATTATAAAGAAATGCTAACGACTAATATTTGGAGCCAATTCAAACGTATATCGAAAGGTGTTGTGAATAGACCGCTTAGGCACATGCTTTTGTTGTAAGAGGTATTTCTTAGTGCTTAAGATTCCTAGTTATACATATTGTCTATTTCATAGAGCAAGGTATTTTCTGGTAGTCCATATCTTGAAATACGTTCATCCAGGGTGTGACCCTAAAAAGGAAATTCCAATCCTTCAAGTTCAAATGGAAGCTCCAATCATTTGTAAGACCTCACTGGGTCAAACGTAATTACCTTATGTATTTCCCCGCCTCCAACATATGACTTCATGAAATGTTGAAAAAGTAATTTACCTGCATCATTATCGAGCTTAATGTTCAGAACTTGAGACTAGATTATAGAAAATATAAATGCTCAGAAAGGTTAAAGACAAAGTTTCAATGCAGAAGACAAATGAACATGTTTCATAAAAGATTAGAACAAAGATTGTTTTGATTACTGGAGGAAACTATTGACTGGTAGCACGAATCATAATTTTCTTATCTTTATCATAAAAAGAAATGCTAACGACTAATTAGGAGCCAATTCAAACATATATAGGAAAGGTGTTGCGTAATTAGACCCGCTTAGGCACATGCTTTTGTTGTAAGAGGTATTTCTTAGTGCTTAAGATTCCTAGTTATACATATTGTCTATTTCATAGAGCAGGGTATTCTCTCTATGTAGTCCAGATCTTGAAATACGTTCATCCAGAGTGTGACCCTAAAAAGGGAATTCCAATCCTTCAAGTTCAAATGGAAGCTCCCAATCATTTGTAAGACCTCACGGTCAAACGTATTATTACCTTATGTATTTCCTCGCCTCCAACATATGACTTCATGAAATGTTGAAAAAGTAATTTACCGCATCATTATCGAGCTTAATGTTCGTAACTTGAGACTAGATTATAGAAAATATAAATGCTCAAAAGGTTAAAGACAAAGTTTCAATGCAGAAGACAAATGAACAAGTTTCATAAAAGATTAGAACAAAGATTGTTTTGATTACTGGAGGAAACTATTGACTGGTACCACGAATCATAATTTTCTTATCTTTATCATATAAAGAAATGCTAACGACTATTCAGGAGCCAATTCAAACGTATATCTGGAAAGGTGTTACAGAATTAGACCAGTTAGGCACATGCTTTTGTTGTAAGAGGTATTTCTTAGTGCTTAAGATTCCTAGTTATACATATTGTCTATTTCATAGAGCAAGGTATTTTCTCGTAGTCCGCATCTTGAAATACGCTCATCCGTGAGTGTGACCCTAAAAAGGGAATTCCAATCCTTCAAGTTCAAATGGAAGCTCCCAATCATTTGTAAGACTCACCTGGTCAAACGTAATTACCGTATGTATTTCTTACCCTCCAACATATGACTTCATGAAATGTTGAAAAATGTAATTTACCCAGATCATTATCGAGCTTAATGTTCAGAACTTGAGACTAGATTATAGAAAATATAAATGCTTAGAAAGGTTAAAGACAAAGTTTCAATGCATAAGACAAATGAACATGTTTCATAAAAGATTAGAACAAAGATTGTTTTGATTACTAGAGGAAACTATTGACTGGTACCACGAATCATAATTTTCTTACCTTTATCATAGAAAGAAATGCTAACGACTATTTAGAAGCCAATTCAAACGTATATCGGAAAGGTGTTAATTGCATTAGACCAGCTAGGCACATGCTTGTTGTAGAGGATTTCTTAGTGTTTAAGATTCCTAGTTATACATATTGTCTATTTCATAGAGCAGGGTATTTTCTGTAGTCCAGATCTTGAAATACGTTGATCCAGAGTGTGACCCTAAAAAGGGAATTCCAATCCTTCAAGTTCAAATGGAAGCTCCCAATCATTTGTAAGACCTCACTATGTCAGACGCAATTACCTTATGTATTTCCTGCCCTCCAACATATGACTTCATGAAATGTTGAAAAAGTAATTTACCCGCATCATTATCGAGCTTAATGTTCTAACTTGAGACTAGATTAGATAGAAAATATAAATGCTCGAAAAGGTTAAAGACAAAGTTTCAATGTAGACAAATGAACATGTTTCATAAAAGATTATGATGTGATCCCGGTCAAAGCCTAAGTCCGTGTCAAAAATCAAATGTTGATCAAGCATGGAGAGTTCGTGATCAAGTGCCCAAGAAATCAAATAAAGCCCGTAAAATGTGTGGAATACAATTGGAAGATTCAAGAATTCTACACCAACTTGATTCGTGGGTTCATCTGGAGATTCTGCTACTATAATGGTTACTCGACCAACACGAAGAGGCGAGCTTGAAGAAACAAAGGAAATCCAAATATTCTGGGAAGTTTATGGACGCATGGTAAGAAGAGGCTTGCACAATCGCAAGGCCCTCAAGTTATTCTACGTACGCATGACTTTTTCAAGAAGCCGAGCTTGGCGATCGCAAGGTGCCTGGGCTTGCGACCGCAAGGTGCCCAAGCAGTCGCTTTCTCTGCTTAAACAATTCAAGACGAAAGGAAGCCTTCAAATGGGTTCCCACATGTTCGTATATGACTTGGGAGCTTTTAATAACTCATGGAAGACTTTTTGGGCCAAATGCAATATTGGAAAATAGGTCCTTGTAGAAAACGGATTTGTTAGAGTTTCCTTATTTTATAGGATTTATGTTAGGTAGTTTCCTAAGTAGATTTTATTTAGTTTCCTAAGTTGATTGTAAGTAGTTTCCCAAGAAGATTCTACTTAGACTTTTTCCTTTTTACATGTAGGTTTAGGATTCACAACCCATATAAATAAGGGATGTGGCTTATTATTTTGTACACAACTTTCTCGATTAATGATAATTATAGTTTTGAGTGTTTTCTTCGAAACCTCCTTGTTCTTCATGAACTTGTGAATGCTTCGTGTGATTCCGTTGTATTCGAACCTAACTTATCAATAATAGGAATTTCATCCCTATTGTATGCTTATTCACAATACTTAGGTTCTTCAATTGCTACGATTATGGTTGCGGCTGTACTACATGCCAAGGTTCTTTCGTGCTAATTGTTGGTCGAGGTGTCACCCCCGCAAAACATCCTTCGATCCCTAGCTTCCGCTACAAGGTGAGTAAATCGTTCTTCAACGAAGCCTTCCGAGAAGATCGTGATCATTTTGGTATCGAGCAAAGAAGGTCGTTTCACAATCTATCTTAATTTAAATCGTTCTTATTTTGATTATCAATTTGTTTCTCTTCCTACTCAATTAGGTCTTCAATCCTAATTTGTTCTTTTCGATTTTTTTGTTTTTATTTCAAACCCTAAAATTTTCTAGGGTTATAAATCCAAAAAAAATTAAAGTACCAAATTAATGCTCATCGCAAGCATCGCTCACGGAATTACTTTCACCCATGTTACTGCTCATCCGCCGGAGTTACTCGCTTCACGTGTCAATCGCTCACGCATCGAAGCGCAGTTATCGCTCATCACGGCAGAATTAAAAAAAAATTTAAATCTTGTGTTGATTGATTTGGACAGAACTGTTTAGTTATTAAAAAAAGAATTCGACACAAAAAAAAAAGAAAGAAAAAACAGATCCGAATAAAAAAAAAATTCGATTCAAAAAAAAAATCGAAATCAATTATAAAAAAAGAAATTGTTGATTGCTTGAATTGAAATTGCTAGTTCGCGAATTGATAAGCTTGAATTGTTGTCATCATCTAGGTTCGAAAATTAACATCGAATCTTTTTACAAATTGATCTTTGAGCCTTTCATCCTTGGAATTCTATTCTTTATTCATTATTTCTATACGATAATTCTGTTGATTTAGTTTGGTTTGTCTACTTAATTCACCATTTATTTGTTAGTTCTTTAGAACTTGGAGGAATCAAGGTGAGGGAGAGTAGGTAAACACCTAGAGGTGTGATCATTGATTGAGTGAGACACGAAGGGAGTGTGTGAGATATAAACTTGTTTATTTCTAACATATTTTCTCGCAGTTTCATAATTTTAAAAGTAAGAACACCATGGAAAGTAACTCGATATGGGTAGTTTGTTAGAAGAGATGACACAGCTTGATAAAATGTTTAGGAGCAAACGAAGATGAGAGTGTGAGTTTGATAGGTTGAAGATGGGAATGAATGAAAATTAAAATCGTTGTTAAACAAAACAGATTTATAAACATAAACATAGGGAGAATGGAGAACATAGAGGAGTTAGATTCAAAATTCCAGCCTTCTATGGAAAAATGATCCAAGAAGATATTTAGAGTGGGAGAAAAAAAGATGAGGAAATCTTTTGAAGGTCAAAACATATCTCGAACTTAAGAAGGTTAGAGCCTGCCACCATGGAATTTTATGGTTATGCCGTTGATTGGTGGGAAGGATTAAGGAATGGAGATTTAGAGTAAAGCATCAAGTTGAGACTTGGGCTGAATTAAAAAAGTGATGATGAAGAAAATTGCTCCGGTTCTATTATTTTAAAGATAAACCTTCATAACCAAATCTAGAGCTATGGTTAGACATAAGGAGGAGAATGAAAAAGAAAAGAATTGATGAGAAAAGAATTGAGAAAGAAAATCTTGAAGAAGAAAAAAGAGAGAAGACTGAGAGGGAAAGATTAGAAAGTGAAAAGAAAGACGAACAAAGGTTGAAAGAATTTCGAGAACTAATGGAGCTTGCATTCTGAACTTCACAACAAGTTCAACCTACAACAAATCAAGAAGTTCTTGAAGTTTAAAAATAAATTAAATGAGAGAAACGCTAGTGAGGAAAAGAATATAGAGAAGCCTTCACAAAAGGAGAGCTTGAGTGAAAATAAAGAGAGTTTGGCTAGAGAGAATAGTGAGCTTTGTAAGAGATAGCCAAGAAAAAAGGAGAGTTTGTGTGAAAACAAGAGTGAGAGGTCGGCTCAAGAGGAGATAGTTAGTTTTGAGATAGTCGGCAAAAGGAGAGGAAAG
>JABEVN020000330.1:0-34604 GCA_013146195.2 Codonopsis lanceolata | reverse complement strand
TTTCCCGGCGCGCCGCGGCCAATAACATCATCGGCTAGGCGAGGTACATCAGCAGCCAGGTGGGGAGGAGGAGGAGGGGGTGTTTCGGCTTCTTCGCGCCTGGAGTTTTCTTGGCATTTGGGCCACAGGAACTAGGAACATTCTTATGTGGTTTTGCTCGCTTCAAGCGACCACCCTTCGACTTCTCTTCGGCCTCAAGCCTGCAGGTCGTCTTAAGGTCATCATTCTTTGAAGAAAATAAAATCGATGCGATATTCGTAAACAAAGCGAGTTATTTAAACGTTAGAGAAAAATAGAAACCGAGGAGCAAGGGTATAAGCGAGCGTGTAGTCATGCAGAGCCTCGGCATTCTTGGCATCTGCTGAAATTACGCGTGGCAACCCCGATTCATATGGGCCTCTTCCTCGCCGAACGTGCACAAAGGCTCAACCTAGAACTGGCTAAGTTGCCTGGAGCACCTCGCAAGCTGGCAAGATTGGGGTTACAACACAACTCCTTCCATAATAAATACTCTTGGTCGATCCGCCTCCCCTTCCATCACGCACCCTAGAGCATCCCTGATAACACCTAAACGACCCGTTGTCCCCTGCCTTGAAAGCTATCATGAGGAAGCTTGGGGAACATGGATACTAGCCGACTATTGGCATTATTGGTCACCGCCTCGCCCTTGATTCGATTACCAAAAGGCCTCTATGGTCCCAAGCCTCAACCTTGTTCCGGGACATCGAAAGGATTCTCGAGGAAACCTGAATTTGATCGCAGGCTGACCCGCCATAAGCACGACGGTCGAATGAACAAGCGCTGAATATTTTGAGAGTAAGCTCTATCGCCAATTCCAAGACACCACAATATACGCCATCGTGTCCTGGACGGTATTCAAGATCGATCACCCGGCATCGGGCAGAAAGTCTTCAAAAACTAGAGGAAAAAGGGGTCCAGGGGCAAACGGAGCCCCACTCAGAAAAAGTCCGCGAAGAAAAGCGCTTACCATCTTGCTCATGGGAATTCACCATCAACCCAAGACCGCCTTCTACCCGATAATCTTCACTCTCTATTCCTGTGGAGGTAAACCAGCGTGAGTTTGGACTGAGTATTTAGAGAAGCCCAGCTGAGTCGCATAAAGCGCCTCATCGCATCTGACATCCGTGCCGGTAGGGGCAAAGTAGTAGCCTCGTTGCACGCATGGCCCGCCTCCTCCGCAATAGGATGTTATTAGAGTCTTCATCAGCCGAAACGTAGACCTCGTTGACAGCCAAAGTTTCCCCAGCGCCGGGTAACATAACGTCGTTAGCCCTATCTTCGGCACAGTTCCCCTGCCGGCCAATCTGCGTGGGCTCGCCGGTGGCCGGTCTTTGCCTCCACCTCTCCTCGAACTACTACGCCACCAAGAGAATCGACGAGCAATCACAGGCACACGGGCTCGTGTTACAACAACCTCGCCGGCCACAGATGCATCTCCCTCTTCATACACGACGTCAAGGGACGGGGACCTCTCACTGCTCATTGGGTCATTTTGCCCGCCATAGCTGAATTTTCTTGGTCGTTTTCTGAAAACTCTCCGTCAGACATCTACAAAGATCGAGGAAAAGCAATGGTCAGATCCTGCCCGTAGAAAAGAACAGTCACTAAAAGGGAAAAAAAACCCTAAGTCTAGGTAAATCCAAAGGGCCTTGCCCACCTAGCAGACAGGACACAATGGGTGACTCTCCTCGATCTCAACCTATGGGCTTTCCTAAGTCCTATTAAGTCTATCAAGAAGATTTAGAGGAAGAAAGAGGTTTTTTTCCCAGAAATGCAGAAAATGGAGAAAACAGACAAATACGAAACAAGAGTTGAAGGAAAGGAAACTTACTGTCGGGGTTCTGTAAAAGGTTGGCTTCTGGGAATCACAGTCTAAGCTAGGAAGGCGATTACAATGGCACCGGTGGGTGAGCGTCACTTGAAGCCGGCGGCAAAAAATTTGTAGATCTCCTCTTTCTTCTCACTCTCTCTCTAGAACTTAAGGATCGGTAAAAGTTCAAATGAGAAATTTTTCCAGCTTTTATAGCGAGGCCTGAGGAATTTTTGGAGTCAAGAAAGAAGCTCGAAAGACAAGACTGTCAAATTACGCCGCGCAATAAATGCGCCGTCCCGGGAGTAGTGCCCCCATTTTTTTGGTCACCTCCTTGGCGGCTCACGCGCGCCCCGTCCTATTCTCTTGCAGACCCCCTCAGCGAAAGCTTCCCTGATACGCTCCGCCTAGTTGTCAAGTAAAGTTCTAGAACAATCTACTACAACGCTCAGCCCGATCATTACTCTGCAGGAGATTTCCCAAGTGTTTGAGCCCGAGCTACGAGCAACCTCATAACATCCTGTATGCTCCCCGCCTCGAGCATGAATACTCACCAGGCACGAAGCTAGGGGCCACTGATATACTCGGCCCAAACCCGGCCACGAGCAGAGCACGAGCTATCCTCACGTGCCGGTCACGAGCACAAACCATATAAGGCCCACAGGCCTAGTAAGCAAAACGATGGCGGCATCGAGCAGCGAGCACGGCAACTCCCGTCTAAACCTGGTCGGGTATAGGCCCTGCCTGTCCGACCAGGGGCCATGCCCGGGAGTCATGTCCACTTTTATCCACCATCTATTACCCTGCCCGCCCAGTCCAATATCGAGTAGAAAACACCAATAGCTTGCCCGCCAAGACACTGTTAAAGTTTACCATATGTGGGCAGGACACTTGCCTTATCTGTTCCTGATATCTCGCGGCCAACCGCGTATCATGCCTAAAATCTAGGGATTCTCTCCTTGTTGAGCAAGATAACTAAGGAAACCAAATCCTACCCGGATTCAACCACAAAAGGGCCAATAAATACTCCTCCACCAGCCATAACAAGGTACACGCATTCATACACACATCCTCTTCCTTGAGCTTTGGTATTATGTCTTGCATTCGATACTTACTTTCACGCCGGAGGGGTTTCGCGAGGCCCTGCCTTGCACTTCCACTCAGGTTTTCTCTGTTCTTAGTCAGGTTCAAGGAAGCAGATTCAAGCCCAGATATCCTACCCAAAGCATAGACGGCCCAAGCTTAGGATTTTGCCACATCAATGTGATATTTCAAACTGTGGATTTGGCTCAGATTATCTGTTTTTGTACGAAGTAATTTGGTAGGCTTTGTAATTTGTTTTTGGGTAAAAATCGGGCCAGTCCCCTCTCTACAATTTACAACTGTTTAAAATCTCAATAGTTTTTTAAATGCTAAAGACATTTTTATGGTGAAAGGACAACTATACTCTTAACAAACTGAACACGCACGTTTGTTATTTCTTGTTGATTTGGGTAATTATATTGATTCATGATGCGATTTGTTAGTCAACATCATGTGTAGTTGACTAGTTTCATTCCATGCAAGTAGAAACGGAGTTGAGTTCCGACGTTTACTATGTAGATTCTTAACGAAACGGGGACCTTGAGAAGACGAAAGTAAGTGAAGCCATTGTTTGGAGACGCACTTGAATGGAAAGCTTGACTTTGCTGGCAGTTTTGATAGCAATTTCACAACTAATTCCTCTGGTAGATATAACTCAATCTTCTTATATTTGAACGCTTAAAAATATACTTTGGAAAGAAGTAATACAAAATTAGAGAATTAAAGAAACAATCTGAATGGTTACTGCTTTGAATTCTAAGTCTGAGGTAGACTTCAAGTGTATTTGTGAACTTGTTTTTTGCAGGTGGTCATGTGGGCAAGCAAAGTCTGCTGATAGTCTTCAAGGCTGTAGGTAGACTTCAAGTCTGCTTCTGTAGAAAGCATTTTAAAGTGTATGCTTGAAGCAAAATATGTTTGTCCGACGTCTGTATCAAACACATTTTTCTTAAAACATATTCGTCCATTTCCGTACGTGCTTCGAAGCTACAATGGACGTCGGTCTTTTAGGATACAACAGAGACACAAGAAAAACCTTTAGCACGAAGATTCTCGACGAACTGAAACTGTGTCTGACTTTATCACCAAAAGAAAAATATAGGAGGCTAAAAAAATGCTAGCCAAATACGATGCAAGAGTGTATGCGCATTAAGGTTAAATTGGACCATGATTTGCACTCCTTGCTCGGATGCGCCCAATAAAGAACCTCTATTATGCACAATCTGAACTTAGAGAATTAAAGAAACAATCTGAATGGTTACTGCTTTGAATTCTAAGTCTGAGGTAGACTTCAAGTGTATTTGTGAACTTGTTTTTTGCAGGTGGTCATGTAGGCAAGCGAAGTCTGCTGATAGTCTTCAAGGCTGTAGGTAGACTTCAAGTCTGCTTCTGTAGAAAGCATTTTAAAGTGTATGCTTGAAGCAAAATATGTTTGTCCGACGTCTGTATCAAACACATTTTTCTTAAAACATATTCGCCTATTTCCGCACGTGCTTCAAGCTACAATGGACGCCGGTCTTTTAGGATACAACAGAGACACAAGAAAAACCTTTAGCACGAAGATTCTCGACGAACTGAAATTGTGTCTGACTTTATCACCAAAAGAAAAATATAGGAGGCTAAAAAAAATGCTAGCCAAATACGATGCAAGAGTGTATGCGCATTAAGGTTAAATTGGACCATGATTTGCACTCCTTGCTCGGATGCGCCCAATAAAGAACCTCTATTATGCACAAGCTCACCCTTAACATATAAGATACTTGCATATAAACCACTCAAGTTTTTGTTAATTTTCCAATATGAGATAAACTCACTTCTAACATCACATTTTAATTAATTATAACTTATTCATCCAAACACCAAATTATAAAAATAAATATATGATTTCGATGTTTTCATAAAGTAGAACACGTTTTCACAATTACCATTGTCATTACACAAATGACTTGTAAAGAGATCCGTCCCACAAGATTACACAATTTCATTCTTTAAACATAATTTTCCAACAAAGAGATCAGAAAAGAATAGAAAAGAGTACCGATCAAAAACCGAACAACAAGGAAGAAAACGTGAACCTAGAAGAAACAGAATATGAGAATACTAAAAAATTGTGTTTATATTACCTCTAACTAGGCTATCCTACTAAGGATTGGATAAACTACTACAAATACTATTATGAAAAGGATTGATCACAGCCAAATGTAAAACTGTCTCGGTCGCCGGTGGGTTTGCTGGTTTGGTAATCCTATTTTCTATCGGAATAAATTACTTTGGTCCTCTACTCCTCTTCAATCTCAGAAAAATTCAATGCTTTAATTCCTCAACAATTGATTACAACAAGATGCCCCACCTTTGTCAATAAATATTACCAAAGTTTACCTACTTTGGTCTTGGTAGTTAAATATATATATAAATATTAGTAACATCATATCTTATTAATAAAGTTTGATGATCCACTTACCTATCAATACATGGTAGGGTCATTATTTTTATTTTTATTTTTATTTTAGTTTTAACTAACCTCCCTCATGTTGCTGTGGAGGATCATGATGGCAATTCACCTGAGTTAGCTTCTCATTTGCCTGCGGAAGACGTCACAGACACAATTACCTCTCCCAACCGATTTGCAGTTCTCAGTGAGAATAATGATTCTAACAGTGATGATTTGCTTAATGAAGATGATCATGAGCTGGAAGCTGATCTTGATGATCGTGAATCTAAACATGCTATGGGTCCTTTACCTGGCAACCCTATTATGGAACAACTTAATCTGGACACTTCTCTCCCACTTCCGAAACGTAGCAAAAATAAGAAAGTAAAAGCCACGGATCCAGCAATGCAAACAAGGTCTAAAGTTCAGTTCTCCTCCTCTACTTCCAATGGCTGTTAATCTTATTTTCTGGAACATCCGGGGTATTGGTAATGACCCGTCTATTGGCCGCCTCAAACGGATTATTAGACTTCACAAAGTTTCATTTCTTGCCATCTTCGAACCAAAAATTAATGCTGCTCAGATTCATCGTATTGCTAAACGGTTAAAATTTAAGCTTTGTTTTTCCAACTCTCGTGGATGCATTTGGCTCTTCGTTAAGTCCTCTTTTACTTGCTCTATTTTGCATGATGCGGACCAGCATCTTACAATGCAAGTTAAGCATTTTCAATGGTCGAATCCAGTCAACATTTCATGTATTTATGCAAGTTGTGATGAGATTATTCAGCGGGATTTATGGTCCGATCTTGTGGACATGAGTGCTTCTTTTGGAACCACTCCTTGGCTAGTTGGTGGTGATTTTAATATCATTCTTTCTCCTGAAGAAAAGTCAGGAGGTAATGGTTGGGATCGTGCTGGTGCTATGGATTTTCACTCCTGTATTTCAGCCTCGGTTCTTGTTGATTTGGGATTTTCCGGCAACAGCTTCACCTGGTGGAACTCTAGAGATGGTGATGCATCTATTTTTGAGCGCATTGATCGTATGCTTTGTAATCTCTCTTGGCAGCAATTTTTTCATGCTTTTTCTGTTAGTCATCTGGGTCGTGCCTGCTCAGACCATGTTCCTCTTCTTACAAGCATTACTTTGGCCAGCACCAAGCATCCCTCTTCTTTATGTTTCCTTAATGTATGGACATCTCATCACGCCTTTCTCCCTCTTATTCAGTCCACCTGGCAGCAGACTATTGAGGGTAAGCCTTTGTTTGTTTTTGCTAAAAAGCTTGCTCTTTGCAGGCAAGCTTTAAAGTTATGGAATAGAGATATTTTTGGTAACATTTTCACCAATATCCAACATGCTGAAGATGAGGTTCAGCGGTTGGAATTCCTTTTTGAGACCTCGAGATCCCCTGAGGATAGAGCTTCTATGAACCAGGCTCATGCTAATCTTAAGCGGGCTCTCAAAATTGAAGAGAACTACTGGCGCCAAAAATCTAGAATTACGTGGCTTAAAGATGGTGAAGGCAACTCCAAATTATTTCATGCCTCTGTTAAACAGGCTCGTCGGAAATTACATATTCACTCCATAGTTGGTTCTGATGGTCAAGTGACTTCTTCTGATTCGGACATTAGGGATCAAGATGTTCATCATTTTCAGTCCCAACTTCAGGCTACTCCCACATCTAATAATGAGATCATTTCCTCTATTCCCTCTCTTATCTCTAGTGATATGAACTCTTCTCTCACTGACTACCCCTCCCTAGATGAGGTTAAGACTGCAGTCTTTTCTATGAATGGTGATAGCGCTGCTGGCTCGGATGGTTTCTCTGGCTTATTTTTTTCTCATTGTTGGGATATTATTGGTCCAGATCTTCATGCTGCTATTTTGGAGTTCTTTTCTAGGTTTTCCCTGCCGCGTAGCTGGACTAGCACTCTTATTGTCACTATTCCTAAGATTGACAATCCTACTTCATTTACTGATTTCCGACCTATTAGTCTTTGCAACTTCAGTAACAAAGTCATTTCTAAGATTCTTGCTTCTCGCCTTGCTGGTATTCTCCTGGACATTATTTCTCTGAATCAAAGTGGATTTGTCAAAAGGGCGTATTATTCAAGACAACATTCTTCTTACGCAAGAATTAATGACTTCCCTCAATAAGAAGATTTCTGGTTCTAACATTATTATGAAGCTGGATATGTCCAAAGCCTTTGATAGAGTTGATTGGGTTTTTCTCATTAAAGTGCTCCACCGCTTTGGTTTTTGCGAGACTTTTATTGATATGATTTGGCGTCTCATCTCCAATAATTGGTTCTCAGTCTTGGTTAATGGCTCCTTCTCATCTTCTAGAGGGCTTCGCCAAGGTGATCCTATGTCCCCTGCTCTTTTCATTATTTCTGCCGAGGTCCTTAGTCGTAGTTTGAATGATTTGCACTCTTTTCACCCTCATCTTGCCTACTCTTCGGCTAGTGGCTGCCCTATCATTTCTCACTTAGCGTTTGCAGACGACATCATTATTTTTTGTAATGGCAGTAATCAATCCCTTTCTAGACATCAACAACTTATCTCCAATTATGAGCAGCTCTCGGGTCAGTTAGTTAATTCCAGTAAATGCAGCTTTACTGTCTCTTCCAAGCTCCCCTCAGATCGGGTTAACTCTATTGCTTCCCTCTTGGGTTATGTTCGCAAGGATTTCCCTCTTATTTACCTGGGATGCCCCTTATTTTGTGGGTGAAAACTTAAACGATATTTTGATCCCCTTATTTTAAAGATCAGATCTCAGATAGAATCGTGGTTTGGTGCATTCTTATCTGCTGCTGGCAAGATAACTCTCATCAATTCGGTCATCCACTCCATTACTGCCTATCAGATTGCTGCCCTTGGTCCCCCTAAGTCAGTAATTCGCATGGTTTAAAAGATGCTAGCCAATTTTTTCTGGGGCCAAATTGATCATCATCAGTGATTTCATTGGATCTCCTGGTCCCAATGCTGCACTCCTGTCTCTGAAGGAGGAGCTGGGATTCGCTCCCTACAGGATATTGCTCGAGCTTATTCAACAAGTATTTGGTGGCAATTTCGCACCAAACAAACTCTTTGGTCTCGATTTCTCATGGCCAAATATTGCTCTCATCATCATCCTACTCAGGTCTCTTTTAGGGGTTCTCATGTCTGGTGTCGCATGCTTGATACTCGCCCTTTTGTTGAGCAACATCTTCTTTGGCTCGTGGGTAAAAGTAGTTGCTCTCCCTGGTTTGATAAGTGGCTGGACGGAGGCCTTATTTCCAGACCTCATTTTATTCAGGCTTCCTTCGTGCGTGATCTCTTTCAAGATGATTTATCCATTGACCCCTCTATTGCTGCCCGTCTTCTCTCTTCTGACTTGCATCGCATTCGAAATCAGGTTTCACTCTTTCATGATCTTGACGACTCTCCCTACTGGACCCTCTCAATATCTACGGGCCGCTTCTCTCTCACTTCGGCCTGGCCGCATCTCAGGGATTCCAAACCCATTTTATTGACTTCTAAATTTTACTATCACCCAAAAGTTCCTAGACAAATCAGTATTTTTATGTGGAGGCTTTTCCATCGTAAGCTCCCCATAGATGAAGCTCTTTCGCAAAGGGGATTTCATATGGTATCCAAATGTAGTTGTTGCACTTCTAGTCAAGCTGAAACCTTCCACCATGTCTTCCTACACTCACCCTCTGCATTTCATATATGGTCTATCTTTTGTGCTGAATACCAGGCTACTTTCCGTTCTACTTCCATTTCCCAGGTATGCCTTTCATGGTGGCTTTTTCTCAAGCCTTCTTTGGCTCATGTTGTGCTTCCATCTCTTATCTTATGGAATATTTGGAAGAATAGAAATTCCTTCCTTTTTGAAGGTCATGGACAATCCCCTTTGGCTTTAATTAACACCATTCGCCAAGACTTATCTGCCATTAAGGCTGCCCACCCCACTTATCATAATCCAGCCATCTTCGCTCAACCGCAGATTCAGATTATTCGCTGGATGCGGCCTCCTTCTTCATTGGTCAAGCTTAATTCTGATGGGGCCTCCCGTGGCAATCCAGGTATTAGTAGGGGTGGAGGTATTGTTCGCAATTCTTCTGGCAATTTTATGTATGCTTTTTCTTCGCATTATGATTCTTCTTCGAACACCATTGCTGAAGCTAAGACATTACTTAAGGGAGTGCAATGGCTTAAATATGCTGGTCTTCGTGGAGCTATAGTTGAACTGGATTCCAAAGTTCTTGTGGGTTGCCTTTCTTCTTCTAATTCTTCCCTTGGAAATGTTGGTCCATTCTTCATCGTATTTGTGCCATTCAAAGGGAGCTTGATCTTGATATTCGTCACTGCTATAGGGAAGCAAACACAGTTGTAGATCTGCTGGCTAACTTGGGATGTGACTCTTTAACTTCGACTCAATTCCATGACGTGTGTGATTTGCCCTCTCGTGTTCGTGGTTCTCTTATTTTGGATGCTAATGGCACTCCTTACATTCGTCGTAGGCTCTCTTAATTTCTTGTGCTATTTCGATTTGTATTTCCTTTTCGATGTCAGACTCCTCCGTCCTCCCATTTATAAGGGCAAGGCTGGTTGTCCCCCTCAAGTTTGTACTTATTTTCTTATATCAATAAAATCTCGTAGGGTACCGTCCCTGCTTCCATTAAAAAAAAGAAAAAAAAGAAAAAAAAGGTATTCACAGCAGTGGTGGAGCCAAGAATATAGATAATTGGGTCAAGGACTCCACTAAAACAAATTTAAAAAAGGCACAATTTTAATTGTCATACCACGTCATCTTGTTTCCGTTGTTCAAGGGCTTGAAAAGACACAATTTTCACTACAAGAAAACAAGGTAACTGAAACGGAATTTTGTAACATAATTGAAATCAATTTCAATGTAAAAAGTGCTCAAGAGATATTGACGAGCACAATTAATTTTGCAACTCATATTGCAATGAAAATCTATTTTGTCGCATCCTGTTTTGGGGGAAAAGTTGGAGGGAAGAATGCCGCCTAATTTTACAATGGTTTTTGAAATAGATGAACTTCTGTTTCAATTTTCGGTTTCAATTTTTGTGACATTTATTAATATAAGATTTTTATATTTTGAACTTAAAAATAATTGACGTTCTGTTTTGGGCAAAAAGTTTGGAGAAGAAACCCGCTTAATTTTGCGAAGGATTTTGAAAGAAATAAATTTTTGTTTCAAATTCTCCATTCAATTTCAATTGCAATTTAGGGCTAATTCACACCTTGACTTATTTTAGTTATTATATTTTTATTTATTATTTAATTACAAATATTCTTCTTCACTCTTCCTTTCTAGCTAAGCTACCACTTGTCTCATCACCACTACGAAAATTCAAAAGCACCTCCGCTAACCACAATAAATTGGGTTTCAAACCTTAAATTCATCAGAACATTTTATTCATTTCCATAACTTGGTTCCAAACATTTAACCTCTTTTGGTCTTTACGTGTTTACTCCTTTCCATAGGACTGAGGTAGTTAGATGAGAGAATCTCTCCACTCCCCTTCCGTGACTATCGACTTTATTTTCTTCTGATGTATCTCTTCTTGATTGAAAGAGATGGTCACCCGATGACATCCTTTCAAGTAGTCTCATCCAAAAGTTAGATTATGTCTATGCTAAGTGATTTGACAATGAAGGTGGAAAGCGACTAAGAAGATAGAGAAACGTTCGAAAAGAGAAGTGCTACTGAATGGAAGCAAAAGATTTATTTTTTCCATTTGACTAAGATTAAGATAAAAGCCTTTCTTGGTGATGGTATTGGTGGTTAGAGGCGGTGGTCACGACAATTGTATGGATGACAGTTGTGGTTTAGGTGAAATACGATTTTGTTAGATATCCAAATTTTTAAATATTCATATGGGTTTGTGGTTTAAACCTTCAAATTTTAAGATTAAGAAAAATGAATTTGAGTTTGTAAATAGTAAAATTTAAGGTTGTGGTGGTGGTGTGTCTACTAAGGATGGGTTTTGCGTATAGTATGGGTTAATTCGAAAGTAGTAAGGAATAAGAAATAGAAATTAATAAAATGAAATCATACATCGATTTTTGGGTTAATGATGAAATTTGAGGTGGTAGAAGTGATGATGGTGGTGGTATTGGCGGTTAGTCTATGAGTGATGAGGTTGAAGAACGTGATTGATAAGAAAAGAGATTAAATAAAATCTAAAATTTATTTTGTGGAGTAAGGCCCTAATTAGGTCTGTCGTCTTTTTTAACCGCTTTTGGAATTGTTTCGTGTCGACACTGAACTTTATACATTTGTGTAGGTAGTATCCTTCGTATGATCTCAAGTGGCAGTAGAAGTTGAGAGATTGTTCTCCTTTGATTGCTCAAATGGCGCAATGGATATCTGAATGGATGGAGAGAGTGAAAGTAGGATGAGGGGTGGAGGAGATGGAGTCGACTGTTGTGGGAATGAAAAAAAAAAGGAAGAAGGGGAATAGGAAATGGGGAAGAGAGAGAAAGGATAGGTGAGAGGAAGACGGGTATTATTGAAAAAAAATATAAAAGTGGACTTTAGCTGTTAAATAAAAAAAATAGGGGAGTGGAGCGGTTACAATTTTACAAAGGTGTACCGGTTCGCAATTATTCCAATAAGATATGGTTAGAAAGTAATTAAAGTCTACTTTCTTATAACACACCAAACAGATCCGAATTCCGAGTTTTCTACACAAAGTTATGGATGTTTTACTACAGGTTGTTTCTGACCTGCGGGAATACGCGGCCCGAATTAAAAATCAGACTCGAGCACATGTCATTCCACACAAAACTCATTCAAAAACAATAGCAAATTAATCTAAAGGTCCAATAAATATTTTCCAGCTTAACGTATGATTTTTTGTCCACGGTGGTTATAAATAATAATAATCAAAACCAAAGTCTCATTGTGGACTTTAAACACATCACACATCAAACTCAATATATTTTGAGCTCAAATGGACTCTCATAAGGTAATTACCGAAGTCCACAACACAAAACACATTAGTCATAACACGTAGCACGTATTCAGGCCCAGTTTTGGGAGGGTTCAAAGTGATCGAGCGAACAGGGCCCCCAATGTAAGAGGACCCAATTTTATATATGTGTAGGCTAATTTAATTTAGATATATTATAAAGAATGTAAACTTAAGAAAAGAATTGTCTTTAGGCTCAATTGGTTGGGTAATTGTGTAAAGGGTTTGAGTGTGTAAAGGGTTTGAGTGAAGCGGGAGGTTGTCTTGGGTTTAAACCATTACTTTGCCTTTTTTGTAATTTTTTTATATTTATTTTGGGTCTACAGTCAATTATAATTTTTTTTATATGCATATTATATCATATACTCCCCCGATTTAGTTAAATAGTCCCCTATACTATTTTGAGATGTTTTACATAATAATTAACTTTAAAAAATAACTTATAATTTTCACGATCAGTTCAAGTCCTTGCTCCGTCATTTATGTAAAAAAAAATTATTGTGGGTCTACGGTCAATTATTGATTTTTTTATATGCATATTATATCATATATTTCCTCGATTTAGTTAAATAGTCTCCTTTTTATTCCCATGTTTTCCTTTCAAGCCCTATCGCAAACCAGATCTGGTCTGAATTCAACAATCTTGGGGTTTTTCGGTGCTCCAGCCTTTCAGTTAATTCCAGGTGTATGGCTTGGTGGTATTTGAAGGCAAATTCTTCTCTGCATTGCATTACTCCGTCTATTATATGTTGGGAGATCTGGAAATTTCGCAACGCGGCACGTTATGATGGTATCCAATGTTCTGCAGCCACTATCATTGATCGAATTAAATCCTTCCTTTGCATTATTTTCTCTGATTCAGCTTTGCACTCTTTCATGGACTGGGGTTCTATATTCTCTAACCGTATAGGGCGTGTCTCTATCAAGACCATTCAGCTCCTTTCTTGGTCCAATACTGAGGTTGGTCTGATTAAACTCAATACTGATGGTGCTTGCAAAGGAAATCTGGGTCAAAGTTATGGAGGTGGAATCGTTCGGAATAGCCAAGGAAATTTGGTCTTTGCTTTTTCTGATTATTATGGCCTTTCTACTAGCTTTAAAGCTGAGTGTCAAGCCCTCCTTCAAGGCCTCTCTTGGCTGCAAAGTAAAGGTTATTCTCGAGCCTTGGTTGAAATTGATTCGTTGCATCTGATCGACTGTATTAAGGGTTCTTCCAGGCCTCCTTGGGACAGCATTTATTTATTGCGCAGAATTCTTCAAATTTCCTCAGGAATGGATATTAGCTTCAATCATGTCTATAGAGAAGCTAACTCAGTGGCTGATGCCTTAGCTAATCATGGGGCTGACTCTAAATGTAACTCCTTTTTTCTCCAGCATTGCCGACCTTCCTAGTTTTATTCGTGGTCTGATTAATTTGGATAGGATAGGTACCCCTTATGTTCGCGTCTCTTAGTTTCCTTTTGATGATCTTTTGTATTTCCTTTTCGAGGTTAGGCTCCTCTGTCCTCCCATTTATAAGGGCAAGGCTGGTTGTCCCCCTCAAGTTTGTTATTTCTCATTCTTATAAATAAAATCTAGCAAGGTGTCGTCCCTGTTTCATAAAAAATAAAAACATAAAAAATAAGTACATTTTTATTTATTACCAACTTCAAAACTACTTATATATGTTTTAATTACTTTGCAACCTAATAAATGAAGAGTTATTATATAAAGATAAAGATTTTGTATTCGGTTCAAGCATGGTTATTCAACTTTAATTTTATTTTGAGTTCACTAAATTTACTTATAAAAAAAAAGTTAGTTGATCATCAATTTTTTTTATCTGGGTCATAAAAAATAACAATTCATGGGGTATATAGTATCAATGTTTCAAGCAAAAATCAAATTTTATTATTATGCTACTGTCATTTGTATTGCTTATGCTTATTTAATCCTTTTTTTTACTTGAATTTATAGTGCATAATATATATTACAAAAAAAATATCCATCCAGATGTCAAAATATAAATAAAAGAAAAAAGTTGATTAGAATATATTCTTTTTATTGCAAATTATTTTAACGAATGAAAGTTTTCAGTAATTATTTAATATTTATTTTCTTATCTAATATTTTTTTAAGGGCCCCTAATTTTCTTTTGAACAAATTACAAGCTGGTACATCTTTTAAAAGATGTTTTCAAATGAATCTAGCTATTTTTTGGACATATCTTTTAGGTACAATTTTGGGGCAAAAGTATGTCACTACCCTTAATGAAGACATCCTTGTTCTTCATCTCCCAGTTTGCAACAAGGCAGCGTCCAAGCGATGTCGTCTTCACCGTCATCGTCGGGCTTCGTCAGAAACTCCTAATCCCAAACCATACATTCCCTCTTATACAGAAAATACAACAAAAAATCAAAAATAAAAAAAATCAACCCGAATAAAAGACAAATTCGACCTTCAGTCCAGACCAAACCATTCAGTCCTAGCAATCTTCTTCTTCAAAGATTCAATATTTGTGGCTAGTTCTTTTCTGCTCGACTTGAAAAGAAGGTATCGATAGACAAACCATCATGTATATCCAAGCCCTAACAACTCCAAGATCTTTGGAAGCAATGGCACTGATTTGATGGCACCAACAAGGGTTGAGGATAGCCAAATCGCAACAACTTCTCCACCCCCATAGATAATTATTGTAGACTTGTTTTCAACTGCATCCCACTTTTCCTTTAGATCCATGAATAGCTCGTTAGCATCAACAGCTCCAGATGTCTCTTCTGAGGCTTTGACCTGGAGCAGAGTTGACCTCTGAGACACTGAAATGGGCCTAAAGGGGCTGGAAAAAGGACGAGGTGGAAGGTTAGGTAAGGCGGAGCAACGGGTGTTGGAGATGGTGGACAAACGAGGTGTGAAGACGTCGGTAGCCGTTGCCATTTGGAGAATAGGTCGCTGCCAAAGGATTCCTACCTTTCAATTGCTATTGTTTGTTTTTGATTTCCCCTCCAAACCATATATTCCCAAAATCGAAGACGAACCCAAAAAAAACTCCCACCCAAACTAAACCTTTGTGCCAATAAAAATTCACGTTGCACAACCTGATGCCTGGGCTTGGCATCAGCAACCTGATGTCTGGGTTTGGCATCAACAACCTGATGCCTGGATTTTGAAGTAACATGATGCCTGGGTTTGGCATCAGCAACCTAAGAACCTGAATTTGACAGCAACATGATGCCTGGGTTTGGCATCAGCTACCTGATGCCTAACCTTGGCATCAACATTATTTGATTTTTTTGCCTTGAAAAAAAAATGTGTTAACTGATGCTTAGCATTGGCATCAGCAATATCTAATTTTTTTGGTCTTCATTAATGACATTTTTGTCATTTGGTAACCAATTTGTAGTTATATGAAATGTCCAAAAAATTGATGGACCTAGATGAAAACATGTTTCTAAAATTGTACCCACTTGAAATTTGTCCTTTTCTTTTCGCTCTGGACCCCCAAAAGTTTAGGACCGGCCCTGCACGTATTTAATCATGCTAATACACCCGAATGAACAATTAATCAAATATGCAATTCTCGAGTGTTACAGTAAGTATGTTGCATGTGCTCGGATAATTGACTCCGACGCATAGAACCACGTTACGGGTGAATTGGGTTCTTTGATAGAAGTGCACGAAATAATGAATTGCCCAGTAGGTTTGTGTTGGGAATATTAACATGATTAATTATTTAAAACCATTTTGTGAATATTCCTTTCATATATTAGATTTTCTTGTAACCATTATTTAAATATTAGAAGATTGTCTATAAACTTATTTGTTAGTAGGTTACTTGCTACACACTAGATAACAACATTATTAGGACTTTACAATAGCTTTGTTGAATGAATAGTGCTTGCTGATGAATAGTATCGATGAATAGTATCAGCTGGTGAATAGTGTCAGCTGATGAATAGTGTTGGTGAATAGTATCAGCTGGTGAATAATGTCAGCTGATGAATAGTGCTGGTGAATAATGTCAGTTGATGAATAGTGCTGGTGAATAGTATCAGCAGGTGAATATTGTCAGCTGATGAATAGTATCGATGAATAGTGACCACTAATAAATAGTGTCTGTTTGCTTTGGTCAGTTGGAAGAAGCGGCTGATATTTGTTTTAGTAAATTGTTCATGTTGACATTTGCCTTGTTTCAGAAGCTGACATTTGCTTTGTTCCAGAAGAAGCTGACATTTGCTTTATCGAAGGAGCTGATGTTTGCCTTAGCAATATACAAGAGCTGATGTTTTGCCATACTTTTACCAGTTGCGCAGGTTACCAAAAACCAAGCACATGGTTTTGGAGCTCAATTCAACTTTATGCATTTAATGCATTGTTGCCTCCAGTTGTATCCACTAAGACAAAATCCAACGACTACAATTTGTTGACTTGTGTTCTAAAGAGTTATCAGCAGCTTCTAGCTGTTGATCCTATTTAAATGTCAGCAATCTTACTTCTTTTGTTAAAACATTCAATTACTGACACTTACCTCCATTTGTGCTTTGACAGATCTTAATATCGTATATCTCTTACACAGGATCCCTATGATCTTGTGAAGAGATACTCTTCCGAATTAACAACACAAATCAAATTCAAACTTGCTTCTAACGGATTGGAATTCTTGACCTCTATATATATAAGGACATTAAAGCAAGGATTAAAGACACTGGAGCATTCATTCATCCTCAAGCGATTATTTCTTTAAAGTGCTCCAGCCTTAAACATTTACTAGATGGACTTTCATTTCAATTCCCATTCTAATTCTTGTTTAGACAATCACTGTATTGTTGTTCCTTTCTTCTTCCAAATCTTTAAGGAACCTTTGATTGTCCCTCAAGTGTGATTGTTTCTCAGTCATACTCCCAAACACTCGGTCAAAATAGTTTTTGTACACGATCCATTAGTATTCAAGTTTGTTTTTGCACTCAAGTTTTCATTTGTGAAAACTTGTCAATTGTGTAGATTTTATACTTGTAATTGATGGAAAAAATAGTGCACAGTTTGAAATCCAAGGTTGACCACCTTGGTAGTGGACGTAGCATTATTTTTAGTTTTTGTCTTTTTATAGTGTGAACCACTTCAAACATTGATAAATACACAATAACTTGAGAAAAGCCTACTGATGCTTTTTATATATTATATCTTTTATAAACAGTTACGTACTTTACAATTTTGTCAATTAACTTGCTTGCCAGTTAAGCTGATGTGTCATTTATCAAAGTCTACTAATTTAGTAATTGTCTTTGCTGTACTTTAATTTTTGCATCAGCTAGCTGAAGCTTTTTCACTCTTTCATTTGCTTATCTTTTGGCAATCTTTATTAAAGCCACAAATTGCATCTTCTCAAAAAGTGTGCTGATACAACCTTTCCTATTTTTACAAGCAGCTTTGTGATACACACTTTCCAACCATTCCGCTGTCCCAACTAATTTAATAGTTGGTTACTTTATATGGAAAGTGAATCAATTTATTTTAAATTGGAAACGATTTAATTTTAATTGGTAAATAGGCTATTCACCCCCCCTCTAGCCTATTTCTGAGCCTCTGTGGGACTTACAATTGATATCATAGCTTGACTCTGTTGAAACTTTGATTTCCAAGTCTAACAACTTGAGAGTTGATCCAAGTCTCAGAAAATGATGCAAACATTGAATGTTCATTTCACTCTTATTTTTAGAAGAACATTTCGGTTTGTGGGAAGACATCTCAAAATAGTTTTTCAAAATTTTCAAAATTCTTGTTTCATTTGTTTCTTGAAAAACATTTTTATTGTGTGGGTTATTATTTTTTATTATTTTTAAAAATTGCAAAAGATATGCTTGAAATTTATTCCTTAAAAAAAATCTTGTGTTGCTTTAGCTGTAAATGTTGGTAAACTTGGTAAAGAGAAATTTTTTATACCGATGGAAAGTATCTACAATTGGTATAAAGATTGATCACAGAGAAATCATCAATACTCTGTCTTCAAAATTTTCACACTCTTTAAAAAGAATTTATGATTTCCTTGACAAACATGTTTTTCCAAGGGAGATGGCTGATATAATTACTAAAGGTCTTAAAAGTTGATTTGTTGAACATAAGTAAGATATACATGAAGCCAATCAACAATGAGCAAGTTCTTAAATTCTATATTTCTTCCAAAGTTATTCTTGCCTATCTCAACTGCTCATCTCTCCCTTAGCTAGTTCACTCATTCCTTAGCTAAATTTCTTTTCCTTTTACATGAATTGAATGTCTGCTGAGAATCACACTTTGTCAGTACTCATTAACTAAGTTACTGTTTGAATGTATTCTTCCAAAAACTTTACTTGAAAAACTTTGTTCTATTTATAACTCATCTATGAACTTCATCTTTGTGATAAGAAACTTTACTAAAATGATTATTTCTTTAAATTGGTATCTATTTCCTAAGTGATTGAAGTAAGTCTGTTGACTTATTGTGGGATCAATCACTAAAAGCTAATGAAGGATATTATTTTGAAAAACTTTATATTTATCTTACCACCTTCATTTGTTTTCTATGCTCTCAGTTCTACAAAACTCTGCTTTCTTAAAACTGCTGCTTTAGTGTCATATTTCCTAAGTCATATTACTTATATCTATATAGATAGACTTAACTAGAAATATTGAAATTGACATGTTAACACATACATTAAAGATATTCTTGAGATCTTGTTTCTTCGAAAAAGAGATTACCTTATTGGGTATGTACTAGAATTGTTATGCGGCATGTAGTCACGTAAATCTTGTGTAGTAGTGGTGATACTCGTATAACATTTCGTTGGTACTTATTAGAATTATTATGCGACATGTAGTCACGTAAATCTTGTCTAGTAGTGGTGGTGCCCGTAAAAAAAAATCCTACACACCCGGAGTACTTTATATTTAAGGAAAGTGAGTATACATTCCTAACTATCAGTATTTGTAAGGTTCAATTCATAATTCTCTGTTATTACAATAATTAAAGAGCTCTCAAGATTTTCTTCAATGAACATGTATTCTCTTGTCAAATCAACACGTATCTTTTTATCTCTATCTAATCATTTATGACTTAACCATTTTCTTGTAAGTTCATAATACGTTACAGGTATTAATTTCTTGACTTATTGGAAGACACTATGAAGGAATTATACAAAGACAAATTAACTCTGCTGATGGCAAGACGGCGTGACTCAAATTTCAAACCAAGCACTACATGAAAAGAGATATAATTATGAAAAGATATGCTCAAGCTGAGGAGGAGTTTTTAAACAGACTTTGAAGAAGAATGTTCTCGAAATACACATGATAATAACAAAATAAAGCAATAATAAGCCCCAGTTTTTTTTTATCCTGCCCGAACTTCTATTTTTGATTTTTTTTTATATTCACAATGGTGCCCGGAATGAAGATGTTGCAAGTTTCAAAGTTATTTGCACAAATATAAATGCATATATATAAAAATACAATATTTAAACTGCTAAACAAATATAATAAGCATATTTAGTCAAAAGAAAGAAAAACTTTTTTTTCTTTTTTTTTTTGAAAAATAAGTCTAGCCCTCCGTTTTATTTTCTTTAAAATAAAAACAACGTCCCCAGCAGAGTCGCCACTATGAGTGTCCCGTTTTTCGACCTTTCCCCCTGTGAGGTTCCCGAGGTGTGCTCCCGCGCCCCGCGCGCCCTTGGATAGGGGTGCGCGTACGTGCGGATGCGGGACACCACTGCTCTCGTTCCACCCTCCCTTGTTTAGGGGAAGACGAAATCAAAGTGCGAGAGGAGTCTTTGCCTATATTAGCACGTTGGAATGTGTCTCGGTTGCCTTGAGTGGATTTTGTATCCAATATGGGAAGCCGATGGTTTCTGCATCAAGTTATCCCTTGTTTAAGGGATACCGGGATATGGGACGCATTACCCTTTCATTCCCATTTTCCCTTTTTAGGGGAAAGCGGAAAAGTGCAAAAAGGATATTGCGGCCCCCCACTATGGATTTATTGAAAATAGCCTTATGGCCCATTCAGATTACTATGGGTGCTTTGGGTTTCCGCATCAAGTTATCCCTTGTTTAGGGGATACCGGGATATGGGAATGCATCACCTCCATTCCCATATCTCCCTTTTTAGGGAGAAGCGGAGAAAGTGCAAAGAGGGAATGTTGCGAGGCCCAGAATCCGAAAATTTTAGAGTCGCCATCTTTATTTTAAGGCAAATAAAGCAAAACCAAAGAAAAGAAAAATAACCGGAGAAAAAGGAAACGGATTCGGAGGCTAAGTTACGAGTTGGGAAGGTGCTAGACACCCAACTCGCCCTTCGGTCTCGAAAATGGTTTTTGGTCAGTATGCTTATTGTCACATTTATTTAGCAAATAAATAAGGTATTAAAATGAGGAAATTTAAACAAATACATTCGTGGCCACATTATTTACGGACTCGCGTAGTCTCCTTCCAATAATTCAGACATATTTAAGAATATTTGGTCATTATATGACTCTTTTACATAATATTTCATATTCTAATCCAGGCAACCTTATATGGGCTACATTGCGCCGGATTTAAATAACAACTTTTAAAAATAAATAAAATCTGAGAAAATATAAATAAATAGAAATAACGGCGCTCTTAAAGGTTTTACCTTTTTAGAGCGACAGTCTGTCGCTCGTCTGCCCGAGGAGAGGGAGTCTTTTGTTGTTTGTGTGGTTATTGTTTTGAGTTGGGCGAGAATAATTGCTTTATTTCGAGGGTTTGGGCTTATCAACTCGGGCGAGTGACGACTTATTTGGGTAGGTTTTGGCCTTTTGGTTGGGCGGAACCTAGACTTAATTACGACTTTTCATTTCGTTACTCGGGCGGAGTAAGCACTTACTTTGGGATTTTTGAATTTGGGGGAGTGAGGTGGATACCTAACAACTAGGCTAGGGATCACTTATAACCTATGGGTTTTGATTTTGGCGAGTTTGGACGGGGTTTGGAGACTCTAGGGCCTTCCACTCACCTATCTCGCACCTCTCGTACTAATCCTATCGAAGATCGCGAAGCGAGCTTACTGCGATTTTTTATCGCTGAGGCGAGCAGCCAAATGGGGAGTCGGGGCCTCCTATTTATCTTGGAGGAGGGATAAGCTGGGCATTTCTTGGTTTCTTCTCCGTGCATCAGCAGCTTGTACCGCGTGCTTCAGGAGTTGTACAATTTCATTCTGAGAGAAGCTACAGTAAGTAGCATGGTGCGGCACCAGGTCGCAGTGCGGCACCATCTTTCTCCAGTTATGATTTTTGCACTTTCCCCCCTGCGGTTCAGCATTTTCGCGCATCCTGCTTTTCATTTTGCATTTTTGACTCTTGTAACTTGACATTTGTTAAGTTTTAACAGTTCTTGATATTTTATGTCAGTCACATACCAGGGGTACGAAATTGGGGTGTCTACACCCCCGCTGATTAAAAAAGCGGGTGGTTTCAAAACCTTTAAGCACGTAGAATATGTTTGGCCTCAATTGTGGACACAAAATGTGATAAACAGAGTCGTCATCTTTATTTTAAGGAAAAACAATGAAAAACCAAATTTAACCAGATTTGTAAAAGGGTTCGGAAGCTAAGTTACGAGGTGGGAAGGGGTTAGGCACCCAACTCGCCCTTTTGGTCTCAAAATAGTTTTTTTCTTAAAATATGTTTTTTTATATTTATTTAACATATGAAATAAAACATTTAAATATACATATATGTATCTATATTATTACAAACTTGCAGCAGCTTCCTTCCTGAAGTTACAAATACATTTATAAAATTTTGGCCATAATAATGGTTCTTTTTAGTGTTATTTCCTATAGAAATTTGGGCAATATAACTGCTTATTTTTATTACATCGGGCCGATCTAAATAGCAGTTTTTAATAAATAAAGCTTTAAATAGCCTACCTCTTGAAGCGTGGGGATTTTATCCCGTACCAACTGGCTCCTAGTAGATTTTAGGGTGTGCTCGCTCTGTCCTTTAGGGAGAGGGACTCTTTTTTTTGCTTTTTACATTGCGGGTATTCGGCGAGTAATGCGCTTCGAAAGTTGCTTTTCGGCCTCGGGATCTAGGCAGAGCAACTGCTTGCATTTTGATATTATTTGCTTGCTGACGACGGAAATCGGGCAGAGCAACTGCTTTCTTTTTGCTGATTTGACATCTGGATTCGGGCAGGGCAACTGCTCTTTTTGGGATTTTTGGATCGGTGGAATATGGCGGAATCCTAGCAGGGTAACTAGGTTTCACTTTGACTAATTGGTTTTAGTGTTTGGGGGAGATTTGGTGGAGCTTCGGGGCTAGAGGAATAAATCTCTCAGGGCGTTCTCACAGAACTCACTGCGTGAAGTGTGTGCGCTAACTGTGTGCAAACTATGTGAAAACTGAAGGTCGGGCACCTCTATTTATAGGTGGGAGTGAGGCTTCCTTCGCAGTTAAGTTTTCTCGTTCCGTGCTTCCTTGGCTTGTACCGCGCGCTTGAGAGATTGCACCAAAGACAAACTGCTACAGGGGAAAAGGGACTGTTGGGCGCGGCGCCAGGAGTGACCATGGGCGGAGCCTATGGTCATTTTTGGTGTCCTTTTTGGCACTTAGGCCCCCTGTATTTCACTGTTTTACGCATCATACTTTCATTTTTTTTGCATTTTCGACCCTGTAACTTGACATTTATTAGTTTTGTAACAGGTCTTGATATTTCATGTCATGTTACATACCAGAGGTACGAAATTGGGGGTGTCTACACCACGGGGACTTAACAATTTTCCCCAAAATTAGAAACCCTAGTGTTCACAAATCAAAAAGATTGAGAGGGATTCCCAGCAATTACGACATTCCTAGTGATTTTGATGTTACCAAGGCCAAGAAGAACAAAATAACACCAGGACAATTTGAGGAAGATATCCAGATTCAAAGCGACGGTGATGATGAAGACTTCACGCCTTCAAACGATGGCTCCCAATTTCTGGTGGAACCTTGTGCACCCAGTTATCAAATTGGAAGCAACTTAGTTAAACCAGCAACTCTAGATGCAATTGATGAAGACTACCCCATTCCATCTCCAAAAGTTGTCTTTCAGCTAGAATCTCCAAGCATGATTCATAATGAGGCTTCGCATGATGTTCCCCCTGATGAGCCAGAGATAGATGTATCAGACATGAGTTTTTCTGATGAACAAAGAACCTTGGCTGAATACTTGGTGACCTTAAAGAATGCTTAACCAAAGTCTCCCTCTCCAATGCGAAGCCCTGCTACCTCTCTCAGCTCTTCTGGGTTTGATGACAGCTCAGACCAGGACTTTATAGAGAAAGAAGTTTCTGAGGAAAGTGATATGGTTCCAGTAAGGTTTACTAGAAGAAGAACATCCCATGTGACCAATGTAGCTCCTAATGAAGCTTTTGGTGAAGCTACATTCAACAATGCATCAGCTTAACAGAATTTAGGTAACCCTTTTTCTGAATTCTTCCTTTTTTTCTGCTGCCTCTCTTAGGTATAATTATGCTAGAAGGTTGGTAGATGAAAGAGTCATTCCTATGGTGGACATAACTGCTCAAAACTTGGTCAAGTTTTATTCTGATAGAAATTTGCTAGCAACCTTGTCCCCTGTTGCACCATAAGTTTGGGAAATAATGTTAGAATTTTATGCCAACCTTGAAAAGAGGGTTATGACTCCTAGTTATCCATCATTTGAAAAATTGTTTGTTAGGAATCATATGATAGAATTCTCTCCATCTCTCATCAATAGACATTGTGGAACACTTGATGTAGGTTTGAGTGGGTTTATTTCTGATTTGAATTCATGTCTGAAGAAGCTTAGTGGTGGTTTGATTACCAAATGGTCAGGGAAAGGGGCCAAGGTTAGCACTTCAAAATTAACTTCCTTTTATGCTGTAATGCACAAAATTTGTTGTGCCAACTGGGCTCCTACTTCAAATTCCAATTCTGTTGCTGAAGAACATGCCAAAATAATGTACTAGATAGGTCTAGGACTTCCCTTCAATTTTGGAGACTTTGTGTTTAGGAAAGTAGTCTCACTTGCAGAAACAGTAGGGGACAAGAGAGCTCTCCCGTTTCCTTCCCTGATTTACAATCTGCTAGTGGCTAAGGGAATTGTTCCAAATGACACTGACAGGATGACTCATATACTAGATCCCCTTCATATTTCCTCCAAACTTTTGAAGGGTGATAGAATTTTGAATCTGCCCCTAGTTTATCCCTACCCATCCACTTATGGGACACAATCTGCAGTTCCTACACCTGTTCCTCCTATTGTCACATAACCAGAAGTTCCTGATCCTGTTCAAGATTTGACCAATGCAGCTGCATCTGGAACTACATTATCATGTGCTCCCTTGTTTGATGGTGTTACTGCTCATATGGCCTTGTCCTTCATCACAGAACAGCTTGTGCATATTAGGTCTCAGATTGCCCATCTTAAAAAATTGGAGACCCAGTACACTGCATGGATTGCTATGCATTCTGTTCCCTCTTCTGGCCAAATAGAGGGACATGGGACAAGTGTTGATGCTGCTAATGTGGCTGAAGCCTCTGAAGCTGCTGCTCAAGAGATTGAGGATGAGGGTGCTGATTGAAGAAGAAACAAAATCTGAATATTTTTGTTTTAGTATGTAATTGGCTTTTGATATTCACAAACATTTTAGATATTTGGTCTGTAACTTTGCCCTGCCTAAGATACTTTGTGATTACCTAGGGATATTTGGATATTTGGTAGCCTGCTGAATAATGCTTTACATTTCTTAACTAATTGCATAGTTCAGGGGGAGTTATACTAACTATGCAGGTTTGGGAAAACTGATTTGTGTTGGAAAAACATTTGTCATTTTCTTTGACCAGGAAGGTTCAACAAATGAGGAGATTGTAAGGGCAAAATAGGCATGTCCTATTTTGGTTTTGTTTTAACCTTTCTTGGTCCTAAAGTTTTGGTAGTGTTGGTATATATTTGGAAACAAAATCTTAATAATATTTTTATTTTCTTGGTCCTAAAGTTTTGATTTATATTTGGAAACAAAATCTTGATAATAATACCTTCCTAAATCTTCTCTAAAAGTCCTTATATATTTGGTATCAAAATCTAGGTAATTAAGGTGGTTTATTTGATTATTAAAATTAACTTCAAATCCTTTAGTATGTTGGCGTGTTGTTTGTTTCCTAATAAAATTGTAGGACTCCTTCATCTATTTATATGGAGCACGACACAGAACAGAAGACACGGAAAGTAGAATACCCAGACGTGCAGAGCAGACAGAGAGCAGTGCATACAGAATACACCAAGGGAGAATATTCAGAAAACTATGTTGCTGAAAGTTGGAAGAAGCTCCGGATGAAGCTTCATCTTGAACTACATTGACCTGCTGTTGTTGTTTGTCTTCCTAGTGTTTCTGTGGGTTTTGCTCTCCAAGACGTGTTGTCTTGTGAGAGTTTTGACTTTGGTGATTTCACATATTGGTTTGTAAAACACTTCATCTTTGTAGTAAAATCTTTTTTGTCATAAGGTTGGATTTACAAATATAAACTTGTAGATTGTTTGGTTAACCTCTGTGTTTATTTTTTGCTTTAAATTAAAAGTCTTTCGTTGTTTTTTATTTTTTAACCAATGCACTTCTTGGTGTAGCTACAGTAACAAGCTACATCGCGAACTGTATTGACTGTTTTCGTAAATCCTAGCTACTATTAATCTTTCACATTTATATATCCAATTGGCTATGGCTACAAAATATTTAGAAAATTAACGGTAAAAATTTAAAAATATAATAGAATAAATCAAAAGGGAACACAAGATTTAGGTGGTTTCCTCCAATCCAAGCTAAGCAAGCAACAACTTTGTTAAATGAAGAGTATTTAATTAATTTACTTACCCTTCCTAAGAAAATTGTTACAAGGGTTGACATTATCCTACAAAATATCATACCTCTCAAAATCCAAAATAATCAGGCATTATGATTACAACCAAGTGTGTCTGTTGTCCGTCCCTCCAATTGTGCATCACATTCACTCTCAAAATCCAAAATAGTCACGCATTATGATTACAACCAAGTGTGTCTGTTGTTCGTCCCTCCAATTGTGCATCACATTCACTCGACTTACTCTAATTAACTTGTTTGATCTTCCCTGATTACTCTGGAATTTGAGAAATACTACTCCCTTCGTCTTAAATATGCTATGAAATTCCCTCCTTACGGAATATTACTGTGAGTTTTTCCCTAAATTTTTTATTGAAATCTCTTATAGACATAAACATATTAGAAAATATATATAAAATAAAAGAAAAATACGTATTTATGTCTATAAGAGCCTTCCTTGTAATCAAAGAACTGGAACATCGAATCAACTTCAACTTGCAGCATAACATCAAAATAAGTCCTCAAAATGTCGAGTCACTTCGTCCAACGTCTCCCAAAAGTTAGCCTGAGCGACGTCCTGTCGTCTATCAGGATGCAATAACTTCATCCGGGGAGCTAGGTATTGTAATCGTTGCAAAAATCTAATCTAATTGTGATTAAAACTCAATCAGGTGCATGCTGCCCCAACTATATATGCAAAAACCAATAACAAACATTTTACACACACTACAAGTACGCCTAACAGAAGCTCACACATCGAATCATAACATGTAGAATCAGTGAGCTAGGTCTAACTCAAAAGTGGACAGACACCTAAAATCAACCTAGGAAAGAAAAAGATAACGCCAATGACTTACCCCCGAACATAATTAATTCACAGTGCTATGAATCCACATCGCTAAAGAAAACATATTTAAACAACACAACAGATAGGACCAAATTTACAATAGTAAATTAGAACAGTATTTCTAAATTCACCAAAACGATCGTCAATTAAAATAGCTGGTGTTTAACAAAATCCAGTACCAAAATGAAACAAGTACCATTAAAACAGAAATACGGAAGTTTAAACGACCAAAAACGATACGGATAGACGAAGACGAGAACGACGACGACGCTGATCAGTGATCAAGGGGCTTCTAGGATTTTACTTCGATCGCTGTCTCATCTTTCGGCGCTACTCGTTGATCAAATATACTAATAATATCTACTTCTTCTGTTCATCTAACTTTGGTTAAGAGAAAATAAGCTATCAAAGTAGACACGAGGATGTAGTTCCAAACTCCCGAATTCCAAATTTGGAATACCTGTCAGTCTGTATACGTATTTATTATAACTATAGCGTTGGAAAGCATCCTCCCAACTCACAAACACGACATCTTCTTTGGGATCATGATCAATTAGGTACGCAAACCATTCACGGATGTTGTATGTTGGACTCCATCCCGAATAGTAATCTTTATTGTTAAGCATCCATATCTTGTTAATACTTCGGGATCCTACGTATTCTGCCAAGCAAACTGACCCTTTCAGCTCTATCAATTCCCAGTGACCAACTTCAGGACTCGGAACTGAAATTATTTCATACTTCTCCGTTTCCAAATCAAACGCTAGCATTCTTTGGTTGCTTGTTAGCCAATAAATCACTCCCTTCACGCACAAATGCTTGTTTTCATTGCCTAAATAAACACGACCACTCTCTACTGATCTCCAACAATATGAATCTACTTTTCCTCCATCTACTAGCGATATAATCTCAAAACCCTCGGCATAGTTGCTTTCTAACCCATCTTCAGCATCGTCGTCATAGTTGCGGTCAAACCAACGAACGACTTTATATTGGTTAACTGAAGGGAGATACCCAAAACCCGTTGTGTAAACTTTTTCTTTACATCTAGTTGATTTGGGTAACTCTATCGTTTCTCCGGTGCTAGGATTACAAACATGAATCTCGCCTAAGAGACCACATAGAGAATAACTGTACCAGAAAAACACGAGCCCGTGACAAGAGACTATGTTTTCATATTGTCTAGGTATGTCGAACGTGAATTCATGATGCAATTTGTTAGTAAACATATCAATTGCGTACATGCGATAATACATATACGTATCTTTCCTTAGATGTTTCGGAACGTCGGGTCGTACGTCTTCTCTTCCATTCCACACATAGTATGTAGTTTCATTCCATGCAAGTAGAAACGGAGTTGGTTTGTGGCGTTTACTGTGTAGATTCTTAACGGAACGGGGACCTTGAGAAGTAGAAAGTAAGTGAAGCCATTGCTTGGAGACGCACCTGAATCGAAAGATTGACTTTGCAGGCAGTTTTGATAGCAATTCCACAATCAATTCCTCTGGTAGACAACTCATTCTTTTTATATTTGAACGCTTGGAAAAGAGAGAAGAGAGTGATCAAGAACCGAGCAACAACAAGGAAGAAAACGTGAACCCAGAACAAACAGGGCGCCGGCGGCACTAAAGGATTATATTCAGTTTTCTTAACCTAAAAACAATACAATATGTATCCTCTATTCCTCTCCTCTGTTGACTTGGAAACCCCACGGTGCAGGTGCTGGGTACGTTTTCATTAGGCTTGCGATCGGCATTTGTTTTAAACTTTTAGTTACAGCGGCGAGGCTTTTGTGGCCTTTGGGCGCTAAAAACCCAATAACCAACATCGAAAATTGCTTTGATATCTTCACTAAAAAATACTCCATCCATTGCACCCCATTTTTTTATCTAAAGACTTTTCAAATTAACATTTAACTTGATAATAATATTAGAAGTCATTTTGTTAAAAAATTTTAAAATCACAATATATTTTTAAATAATGTAAGATACTTATTTTATATTTTTATTGGTAATGAAAGTTTAAGTCTTTTATCTAAAGACTTTAAAACCAACACTACATTCTAACCATGTGCTATACATATTTTATATTAGTAATAATAGTAGTAGATAAAAGACTTTTTAACCAACATTTATTTCTAAACAATGTGGATATATATTTTCTCTTGGTAATAACAAAAGATATCTTTATCTAATTACTTTTATAACCAATACTCATTTCTAAATAATGTGAGATACATTTTTTTGTAACCAATGTGAGATACATCATCTAAAAACTTTTTAAACCAATATCACTTTTATAACCAATGTGAAATAATTTTCTTCTATTGCTAATAATTGTACGACTTTTAAAATCAACATCACTCTCTAACCAATGTGTAATACATATCCTCATTTGGTAATAATAGTAGAAGTCTTTTATTTTAAAAAATTTATAACCAACATCTCTTCCTAAATAATGTGGGATACATCTCTCTATTATATTGATGATAAAAGTAAAAGTCTTTTATCTAAAGACTTTTAAAACCAACATCATTTTTTTAACAAATGTATGATATATCTTCTATTTGTAATAATAGTAAAAGTTTTTTTATCTAAAATTAAAATCAACATCACTTTCTAACCAATGTGAGATATACATATTCTATTGATAATAATGGTAGAAGTCTTATATCTAAAGACTTTAAAAACAAGCATTACCCTCTACCAAATGTATGATACATCTATTCTATTGGTAATAATAGTATTTTTAAAACAAACATTAATTTATAACCACTGTGTGATATATCTTTTATATTGATAATAATAGTATAATACTTTGTAACCAATGTAAAATACATGCATTTATTCTATTTGTAACAAAAAGTCTTTAATCTAAAAACTTTTTAAACTAACATTTATTTTTAAATAATGTGAAATACATATTTTTTAATGGTAATAAGAGTAAAAGTATTTACTATAAGACTTTTAAAACTAACATCTTTTTCTAAACAATGTAAGATACATATTTTTCATATTCTAATAATGTGAGATACTTTTTTTCTATTTCTATTGGTAATAAAAGTTTAAGACTTTTATCTAAAGACTTTTAAAACAAACATCTCTTTCTAACCATATGCTATACATCTTTTCTATTGGTAATAATAGTATTTTTAAAATTAACCAACATTAATTTCTAACAAATGTGAGATGCACTCTTCTATAGTAATAATAATAGTCTTTTATATAAAAACTTTTGAAATCAACATCTCTTTCTAAACAACGTGTAATACAATTCTATTGTTGTGATTTTCTTGTTCTAATTCTCCTCACAATCTCCCTAAAAGGTGTATTGAAATTGTAAAATCTTAAGCTCACAAAGGAAAGAGCTACCTTTTGAAATTTTTGGGATGCAACAATTTGTCAAAGTACTATGGAGCTTAGGCTTTCATGAGTTGATCTTGAGAAAATTGACTCACTTTAATTGAAAAAAGTGTGAAAGCTACCTAACGGAAAAGAGCTACCTATGGAGAAGGTTGTGACATCTTTCTTTGGAACTATGAATCCTTGGATTACATGGGTTGATCAATAAGAAAAGTTGCTACCCTTGGTAAATAATATGAAAGGTTCCTAGTGACATGTTCTTATAGCTTGAAATAAAGTAGAGCTATATTCCTAGGGAAATAAAGTACCTATGGATTTTTGTTGTGAAAAATTTATGATCTTGGGAGAGAAATCTGGTTGAGAAAAAAATGCAAAATTGAAAATAAAATCACAATTTTGGCGAATGCATCTCCCAATGCAACTACATTATAAACTACATCATTTGATCTGGTCTTTATCACTTGTGTGTGATTGCATTTTTTTTTTTAATTCTTTTGCCTAATTTTTAGTAATCATATTTTTAGGAATAAAATTTTAGGACATGCATTGTTGGTAAGGATATCAGCTTGGTGGAATTTTGTCCTAAAATCAAACTGTGCAAATCAATTTCAAAAAATCTCCATGTTGAAAAATATTTAGTGGTTGTCTAGTTTTTGTGGAAATCTAAGAGGTATTGAATCTGGATATGATGTGCTCAATTATTCTTTAGATGCGTTTTCATTAGGCTTCGCGATAGTATATAGCGTGAGGCTACTGCAGTGGCCTTTGGGCGCTAAAGCCCAATAACCAACATCAATTGCTTTGATATCTTCAAAAAAATACTCCATCGGTTGCTTTTTAATAATCAAGTCTAATTATTAAAAAATATATTAATATTATTAAAATTAGTCTTAATTATAAAAATAATTAAGCGTTCAAAATACAAGTGGAAGGTAAATATGAAATGTTATAAAATTTGTAAACAATTTTTTTGAAAGTGGACTCTTAGGGTAAAACATATCCAAAAATAGCACTTCCTCCATCCCAGATTAATGTTCCTATTTTCTATTTTGAGATGTCACAACTAATGTTCCTAATAACTTTTAATGTACAAATTTTCTACCAATCTTCATAATATATTCATTCATTTAATATAATAATTATTGCACATCCTATAGAGTGAGTGAGTGTAACGAGTATATAACTAATGAGAGAGATGATGTATAATGATTATTATGGTCACAACATATTTTACAACCAATCATTAATTATACTAGTTATTTAGCGTGCTCCTTCCATTTAATGTGAGATATATATATTTTTTGTAATAATAATATAACTTTTGGACATTATAATTAGATTGTTAATCTCTTCCATAGTTATACTTTTTTTTTCTATTGTTACTAATATTAAACGATTTTTTTTACCTAAATACTTTTAAAATTAATATAAGTTTCTAGCTAACGTGAGATACATATTTTATATTAATAATAATAGTAATTTTTTTTTTATCTAAGACTTTAAAATGTTTTGATAATATTAGAAGTCATTTTGTTAAAAACTTTTAAAAATCATAATATATTTTTAAATAATATGAGATACTTATTTTATATTTTTATTGGTAATGAAAGTTTAAGTCTTTTATCTAAAGACTTTAAAACCAACACCACATTCTAATCATGTGGTATACATATTTTCTATTAGTAATAATAGTAGTAGATAAAAGACTTTTTAACCAACATTCATTTCTAAACAATGTGGATACATATTTTCTATTGGTAATAACAAAAGATATCTTTATCTAATTACTTTTATTTTCTATTGGTAATATTTTCTAATTACTTGCTTGAAGTGTCTGCCCCACTTGAGGAATTTATGTTAGCGTCGGATGTTTATAGGGCTTGTGAGATATTGGTAGGTGACCACACCTTGCATACGGATTTGGTAGTTTTGCCTATTCGTGATTTTGATGTGATACTTGGTATGGATTGATTATGTGTTTATCATGCATTAGTTGATTGCCATAAAAAGAGGGTTACATTTATGGGTGATCATGCATTGAGTGGGTCACATATTATTTCTGCTTTTAAGGCTATAAAATTATTGTCGCATGGGTGCACGGGTTATCTTGTATGTGTTGTTGATAGGAGGAAGTCGACTCCTAAATTGGAAGAAGTTCCGGTTGTTTGTAGTTTCCCGATGTCATATCTACCGACCATATTATGCCTCCTGATAGAGAGTTGGAATTTTGTATTGAGCTTTTACCGGGGGCTTCACCTATTTCTAAAGCACCGTATAGAATGACACCCACTGAATTAAAGGAGTTGAAAATTCAGTTGCAAGAACTTCTCGACATTGGCTTTATCAAACCGAGTGTGTCGCCTTAGGGATATCCGTTGTCCTACTAGTGCGCCAATGACGGAATTCTTAAGCGGCGAATTTTACCTTTAAGCGGCGAATTTTGCATCGGCCGAGAATTGACCATCGGCGAAATTTTCCATCGGCTGAGATACCTAGCGGAAGGCAGCGACGGAATTAAGCATTAAGCGAAGGAATTGAACATCGGCGGCACCAATTTATCAGCGGCAATTTTCCGTCGCTAAAGGTGACAAAATTTTCCGTCGCTAACTAAATGGTATGAAATATTCAGCGGCGGAATTTTCCGTCGCTAAAAATTGACTTGACGGAATTTTCGTCGGCTGTATCATTCATTCGAATTTATTGAAAGTAGTCACGCAAATTAAAATTAATTTCTAATTAATATAAAATATCAAAAATATGAAATTAAATTGAAATTAAATTAAGATAATATTTGAAATGCTAATATAATAATATAATATCAATAATTAAAATGATTAGCATCAATATAATTAAAAAAAATAAAACATTCAAATTAACAACAACTTAGCTTAATGTAGCGTTAACTTAAATTTGAAATTAAATTAAAATAATATTTGAAATGTTAATTTAATAATATAATATCAATAATTAAAATGATTAGCATCAATATAATTACAAAAATAAAACATTCACATTACAACAACAGCAACTTAACTTAACAACAACGTAACTTAGCATTAACGTAGCGTTAACTAAATTGAATTAAATTAAATTAATATTTGAAATGTTAATTTAATAATATCAATAATTAAAATGATTAGCATCAATATAATTGCAAAAAATTAAAAGCGAACAACATTACAAACAACCCAAAAACGCATTTAATGTGGCAACGCGTAACAACTTAACTAACGATGGCGTAGTTGATGTAACTGGCGTATGGCATAAAACGTAACATAAACTAGCGTGGTGAATTTAGCGTAACAACCAACTTAACGCAACGGCGTAGCGTGGCCAATAACATGATGTAACATGGCGAGCGTAATAACGATGGCGATGGCAGCCGTGGCAATTTAGCAGCATAACTTAGCAACTTAACGTAGCGTAGCAATTTAACGTATTAACTTAAGCGTAACATAACTTAACTTGGCATAACGTACGTAACTTAACTTGGCAACTTAACGTAACAGCAGCAACTTAACGTAACAACAACTTAAGCGTGCTTGGTTAGCCAGCAACTAGATCATAACAGCAACAGCGTGACAACAGCAGCAGCAGCAACTTCGTAACATAACAGCAACATAACGTGGCTTAGCTTAACCCAGCAGCAACCGTTAACTTAACATAGTAACCCAACTTAACCGCGAACTTAGCAACAGCAAATTGAAGCAGCGTGGCTTGCTTCACGTAACATAACAACAGCAACTGTAGCGTAACTTAACTTAACGCGAAGCTTAACAGCAGCAACGTAACAGCAACAACAACATGGCGTAGCAAGCAGCGTAACATGGCAGCAAATTAGCGTAGCGTAACAACCAGCGTAAACATAACTTAACTGGCGACTGATGACATAAACAGCAAGCGTGGCAAATTAGCAACAACCCAGCAGCAACTTAGCATTAGCGTGGCAACTTATGGCGATAGCATTGGCTTAACGAAGCAACTTAACGAAATAACCAATAGCGTAATGACATAATAGCAAGCAACGTGGCGTGGCAACAGACAGGCAACGCGTGGAATAACGACTTAGCAACCGGCGTGGCTTAACTTAGCGAAGCAACGTGGTAAACAGCAATCCAGCAACCCGGCTGGCCAGCAACGCTGGCGATAGCGTGGCAACGAAGCGAAGCAGCAGATTAGCATAACCCGGCAGCAGCAGCAGCAGCAACGTGACTTAACCT
>JABEVN020000329.1:0-34645 GCA_013146195.2 Codonopsis lanceolata | reverse complement strand
GCTCGGCCTCGTCGAGAAGCTGTGAGATGAAGGATCAAGGGGCAATCTAAGCCTGCCTCAAAAAGGAAGTATAAAAACCTACCCCACTCAGAAGAAGCCAGCTTCGAGCAAAGAACAAGCTTCGGTTCGGGAGGCATACCCCCAAAAATCATCGAACTATGGTTGGCCCGAATGGCTGACTTCTAAATCCTCGGGGTAATATGATTGCGCCACCCCTCAACCATCTGCCATCGGCCTTACCACTCACCTACCTCGGTAGCATCCTCGCTAACCTTAGATTTTCCAAACTCGAGATTTCTTGTTTGTTTTGCTAACCGATCTTCTTCTCGGGTGCAGAGGTACCGGCCACCACACTTCTTTTTCCTCTTTTGCTCGCAGCTCCATCCCATTTTCTTCATAATCACCACTTTGAGCCTCGAGCTCGGAAAAGATTTGGTAAAGGTCAAAATATGCCACTGCTCACTCGACTTCACAGAGGTGCGTCGAGTCCCAGAGGTCGGTCCTCGACTTTCCAGGGACTGGTCTCGCGTGAGGAAGTCCATCTAGTTTATAACCGGTGGCATTAATAGCCTCTTTCGCGACATTTGGGAAGGACTTCCCAGGAATTTCCATCGACTGTTTATATACCCAGAAAGGGTAGGGGACCGAGCATAAATCACCCCGGAGTTAGCTCTTTTAGTCCGCATAGGCGAAGAAGGGGCCGAGGGAGAGGGATCCTGGGGAAGGCGATGAAGAAGACGAAGAACAAGTCTTATATGCCTTGTTAGAGGAGGAACGGTCAGGGGTGCGACGCGAGGACTCAGACCCGGAACTCATAAAAAAGCTTGACAAAAAACCTAAGTATTAAGGTCAAACTAAAAGAAGAAGAATACCTTCAAAAGATGATGGGGACAAAGCAGGCAAAGGCAAGGAACGAGGACGAGACGGCGAGAGCGAGAAGCCGCCGGCGTTAGTGCAGAAAAAGAAGAACCGTATGGCACCGCCGCCGGAAAAAGTACGGTATATAACTCACCGCTACGCCCGAAAGGGCTCGCGAACCAAAAGAAAAAATAAGCGAAACAAGAAAAGCGAACCTAAAGGACCACTTTTGGAAAAAAAGGCTTTGGAAAGAGGTCAAATAAAGAGAAAAGCAGAGGAAATGTCGCTGAAAATTATGAGAGCGGGAAAACCAGAAGAGCAGATGGAAGTGTGTAGGAGAAGCCAGGGTTTTTCATTTTATACGATCCGCGAACGAACAGGTCGACCCGGCTACCGGCACGCGGACCCTATCCCGCCAATGGACGTTCAACACGTGGCCACAGAGCTTGGCAACGGCGCCGCTTAAATTAGGGAATAACAGCGCGTCACTTCAAAAAATTAAATGAAAGTCGGCTTTACGGCCTGGAAACAGGCTGCGCCATTAATGAGGCGTGACCCCAACCGACGCCACCAATCCGACCATCAAGACGAGCTCGCCCCGAGGAACTAGTTGAAACCCGTCCTCGGCTTATCCCCAAAATTAAAACAGAGAGAGCGTGATCGGCACAAGAAATTCCGACCAAGGCGAGTCAAGTTATACTTTCCAAGCTTGGGATGAATCCCGCTTTCGGAAAGTCGGGGCAAGCGAAGGGACTCCACCTCGCCTTCCACGTGGCGGACACGTGGTGTTAAGAGCAACGACACACGGCAACTACGCCCGATGTGGCGCAACTCGGCGACCATCCTCGACACGAGCACCACCATGCCGACCAGACCCAGGCCGAGCAGAATTACTCTGGACTAGCCAATTGTCATCAGGCAGACCTTACGTGATCGGTCCTCGACCCTAGCCGACCACCAAGAGAAAACGGGGACCTAAGTCCCACCGACCTAAGCGAAGAAAGCGTCGGCATAGTACAAAGTGCGCCGGTGGCCCGTTCGATGGAGAGACACCAACGTGCTGCGCCGCCGGCTCACTTCACGATTGACTGCACGATACTCAAACAAACTGAAAAGAGAGAACCATAAGAGTCGGCCACCTCGGCCGACCAGCATCTGTCTCCAACGTGTCGTCCTTCCATGCAGCAACCGGACACGGAGAGGAGTATAAAAAGGGAAGTAACCAACTTCACAAGGTATGACACTATTCACGTTTGATATATTCTCTACTTTGAGCTTGCTACGAAAGAAGACAGTGCGAGGGTGATCACGAATGCGCTGGACACTCCATTGTTATTCCCATCGACTCTCGGCCAGGAGGGCTTTATTTGGGATAACCTCAGAGCTCCACGGCCGGTGTTTTCTCTTATTTGACAGGGCTCACGCAAGAAACCAAGGAAGACGACTGGGAAACCTACATCAACAACAGCCAGATATCCACCTCACCGCTCCGGCACAGACAGTCTTCACCAGGACCAGTCCCACGTACACTCCACGTGTAGTCACCCATATCTTGGCGTGATCAAAAAGGTATTATTTTCTTTCATCCCAAAATTATTGTTTTGCTTTTTTTTTTCCGTCTTTTCAAATAATTATATATCTTGTTTGAAAATTTCTTTTCAACGACATCATTTTTATTATTTTATATTTACTTTTTTATTTTAATTTAATTATGGATCAAATGCACATAAGCTTTAATTAAAGTACACATAAATAATCAAGTCAATCAAGTTAATTATTTTTTCTTAATCCATGTGCAGGGTCGTTCCTGGGCATATGCCCAAGGGGCGACCGCCTAGGGCCCAAAAAAATTAGGGGCCCAAAATTTATTTATATGTATAGTATACATATAATATATAAATATAATATTAATAAATATAAATAGGGAATATGGAAAATTGTTTGAAAACAAGAAACGGAAGCAGAAGCTTGATGCGGTGATACCGGCAGACGAAAGGTTGATTAGATGGAAGGGCGGACAGCGGGACAGTCAGACATAAGGATCAAGGAGATGGAACGATCAACGGCGGCCCTCGACCTCGAGATTCACTCTTCAGTCTTCCCTATGCATCTATGGCCGCCATATTAATTTCCACTCCACCTTCAAGCTCTGTTTCAGTTCGATTTCAAAGGCTCAAAGTAAGAAAAACTCTCACAGTCTCACTCACTTAGTCACTCTGCCGTTCCTCATCCACGAACTCGAAGCCGCGGGCACCGGTGAAGGACTGATGATGCAGGTACTCGTCCAATTTTCCTTATTTCAATTTCAATTTTCACAATTTTTCTCCTCTTTAAGCCCTTCTCTGCTTTAGACGAATCAGACATTCAGACCCTAAACCCTCAAAGTCTCAAACTCATATTTCTTTTGGTTTAAGGTTTTTAGGGCTCGTAAATTAATTTTTTTGTTGATCCACAATTTCTTTTCAAAATCACATAGTATGAAAATTGTTTAAGTAAATAATAGATTATAAATTTACAAATTATTTCTTATATGTTGGTGCAGCATTCCAGCAAACAATTGGGCTTGGGGCCCTTATTCGTTATTTTGCCCCGGGCCTTTGAAATGTCAGGAACGGCCCTGTCCATGTGTCGAATCAAACATGACAATAATTTTACGACGGATGAAGTACTTGGTAATGCATGTATCACTTGTCGGGTGCAATGTAACTTATGTAAATGGCATGATTCATAATTTTCCGTAAGAGTTGTATAGCAATTACTTAAGGAAGTCATGCCACTTCCACCTCTTCTAATGGAGATCAAAATACTCCTCCATCTTTCAAATGTAAAATAATAAATAAATAAATAAAACGGTTTTATGAGTATCTATTATACAATAGAGCTCAGTGGGATAAAGAGCGGCTGAGATTGATTATTTTTACTTATATCAAACGGCTGAGATTGCATATTTATACTTATATCAAACTCATGTAATTTATTCCGCCTAGCACATGTGTCCCTCTGAATCAGGACTGTCAAGAAGATTCCTAATCTAATTTAAACTATTTTTATCTCATATAACTGATTTTAAATATGTCTCTATTTAATTTATGACTTATTAAATCGACTTATTGGATAGTCGAATTTCAATCTGACGCTTGCACAGTGCCTTGAGATCTTACTTAACAGAGTCCAAGATAGATGAATAAGTTAAGTCCTTCATTCTCTTTTGAATAAAATTTTGATAAGAGAAATTACGTAATGAGAGAGTTTGACGATAAATAAATAAAATAAAAGACAAAAATTTAGATAAGACAGTTTTGTAGATATTTATAATACAATACAGCTCAGTGTTTACTGTTTTACGGTGATCTAACGGCCCTTATTTCTCTCGGCTCTTACATGTGCGAATGACTACATTATTATTTTACATTTACTCTTTTACTGAGATTTTACGGTTTTACAGTTAATATTTTACGCTTTTATAGTTTCTGGTTTATGATTGCAAAAGTTTGTATTTGTATTTTTTTTCTTTTTAATTGTTATCGTAATTAACTTAATCAATTAAATTTTTTTCCGACCCGTAATTTCATATACAAATTAAAAAAAATTAAAAAAACGTAAGTTTTGTAATTTGAATTTTTTTAACTGTAATCGTAATTAACTTAAGCAATTTAATTTTTGTCCGACCAATTTTGTCCGGCCGCAATTTCATATACAAACTTTTAATTAATCCCTCTGTTCTGGACAAAGAGGACCCGTTTGAAAGTCAATTTTTTTAAGAAAATAATATTTTTAGTAGCTCATTTCCACAGTATATTTTTGTCAGCCCGTTTTGTCCGGCCGCAATTTCGTATACAAATTTTTAATTAATCCCTCTGTTCCAGGCAAAGAGGCCCCGTTTGAAAGTCAAATTTTTAAGAAAATAATATTTCAAATTGGAGCCGTGCCATCGGCACGGGCAAGAGTACTAGTTTTACATAATACAAATCTTATTGATTTGACCCATTGTATATTGATGGGTTGAGTTGTGAAAGATATTGATTTTGTCTTACGAATTAAAATCTGTAAGATATTCTTACGGGAGACCTACTCATTTTCAAATATGGATTCTTTTTTTTCAAAATATGTGTGATTGTGTGGCACGCATTATAAGTTTATAAGACAAATGGATTGTGCCTATTCATGAGTTCATGCCATATTGCTTACCGTTAGACTTTATATATATATATATATATATATATATATATATATATATATATATATATATATATATATATATATATATATATATATATATAAAGTTGGTGAAGAGGATTATGGTTGTGTCACTTTACCACCTTTGAATAAATCTTCATTCTAAAACATTCATGTAAGAGTTTTAAAAACTTTTAGTTTTCTAGTCATTAGCTAATAATAATAGATAATAATAATCAATATGATAAGTTGTATTAGTATTAATATATATAATTTCTTCTATTGTCAATAGTAGAAGACTTATATTTTAAAAAAGATTACAACTAAATTACTTATAACCAATGTGGGATAAAACCCTTCAAGGTTAGATATTACTTCTAATGACTCACTTTTAATATTATACTTTAAGCTTTGATATCTTATTCATCCAAAATTTGATTTGGACAAATAAATATATCATTTCGATGTTCTTACCGAATAGAACGCATTTGCACAATTACTTTTATCAACAAACAAATGACACATAAAGAAATTTGTGTCTCAAGTTGCACAATTTCTTTCACTAAAAACACTAATTTTTTAATAAGTATTATATTTTAACTCTTGATATCTTATTCATCCAAAAATCGATTTGGATAAATAAATATATCATTTCGATGTTCTCACTGAGTAGAACACATTTGTTCAATTACATTTGCCAACAAACAATTGACACATAAAGAAATTCATGCCTCAAGTTGCACAATTTCTCTCACTAAAAACACTAATTTTTAACAAGTATTATACTTTAAATCTTGGTATCTTATTATCCAAAACTCGATTTGGACAAATAAATATATCATTTTGATGCTCTCACCAAGTATAACACATTTGCGCAATTACCTTCGCCAATAAACAAATGACACGTAAAGAAATTCGTGCATCAAGTTGCACAATTTCTTTCACTAAAAACACTAATTTTTCAACAATAGAAGAGATGTATCACACATTGGTTAGAAATTGATGTTGGTTTTAAAAATACTATTATTAAGTACCAATAGAAGAAATGTATCATACATTGGTTGGAAAGTGATGTTGATTTTCATATATATATATATATATATATATATATATATATATATATATAGACACCCCAATTTCGTACCCCTGGTATGTGACTGACATAAAATATCAAGAACTGTTAAAACTTAACAAATGTCAAGTTACAGGAGTCAAAAATGTGAAAGGAAAGCGAGGATCTTGCAGCATGTGAAGCTAGGGGGAAAATACAAAAAATGAAAGATGAATAGTTGGCTTGGTGCCGCACCAAGGGTTTCCTTGTTGGTACCAAGACATCCACTGTAGCTTGTCTCAGATGGAAAATGTACAAGTTCTGATGCCCATGGTACAAGCCGTTGATGCAGGAGGAAGAAATCAAGAAATTCCCAGCGTGTCATACTCCTTCAGTATAAATAGAGACCTCGGCCTCCCATTTTGAGCTGCTCATTTCCGCGATTAAAAATCGCAACGAAGCTCTGCTTCTGCGATCTACCGATACTATTAGTACGAGAGGTGCGAGATAGGTGAGTGGAAGCCCCTAGAATCTCCAAACCCCGTCCAAACTCTGCCAAAACAAAAAACCCATAGGTTATAAGTGATCCCTAGCCTAGTTGTTAGGTATCCACCTCATTTCCCCGACCCAAAAAATCCAAAGTAAGCTGTTACTCTACTCGAGTAGCAGTGAAAAAACAGAATAAGCGAGTTATTCCGCCCAACCAAAAGGCCAAAACCACAAAACTAAGCCGTCATTCCGCCCGACCAAATAGGCCAAAACTACCATATATAAGTCGTCACTACGCCCAAATCAAAACAACAACCACACAACAAACAACAAAAAGACTCCTCTCAAACGAAGGGGAGGCGAGCACACCGCTCTAAAGGTAATAGCTTTTAAGGCGCTTTTATTTATTATTTACTTATTGTTTATTTATTTCTTTTAAAGTTGTTATTTAAATCCAGCACAATGTAGTCAATATAAGTCGTTGTGCTGCCCGGATTAGTATAGGAAATAGTACGTAAAAGAGTCGTTATAATGGTCAAATATTTTTAAATACATTTGTAATTATTGTAAGGAAATAGCTGCAAGTCCGTAAATAATGTAGTCACGGATGTATTTGTTTTATTTTCCTGTCATTTAATGCTTTATTTATTTGCTAAATGAATATAACAGCATACTTCAGCCAAAAACTATTTTTGAGACCGAAAGGGCGAGTTGGGTGCCTAGCACCTTCCCAACTCGTAACTTAGCCTCGAACCCGTTTTCTTTTCTACGGTTTATTTTTTCTTTTCTTTGGCTTTGCTTTATTTTGCCTTAAAATAAAGATAAACGACTCTAAAACTTTCGGATCCGGTGGGGCCTCGCAACACTCCTTCTTTACTTTCCGTTCTCCCAAAAAAGGGAGAAATGGGAATGGAAGGAGTTATGTATTCTCATATCACAGTATCCCTAAACAAGGGATAACTTGATGCGGGGAAACCCAAAGCTCCCATAGTAATACGAGCAGGGCCATAAGGCTATTTTTAATAAAATCCACAGTGGGGGCGTCGTATTATCTTTTTTTGCACTTTTCCGTTTTCCCCTAAAAAATGGAAAATGAGAATGAAAGGGTAATGCATTCACATATCCTGGTATCCCCTAAAAAAGGGATAACTAGATGCGGGAAACCATAAGTTCTCATATTGGATCTGAGAATCACTAAAGGCAACCAGAGGCACATTCCAACGTGCTAACATAGGCACCTCTCTCATGCACTTTTGATTTCGTCTTCCCAAACAAGGGAGGGTGGAGCGAGGCGGTGGTGTCCGCATCGCACTTACTGCGCACCAATCCAAGAGGCGCCGCGGGCGCAGTGCGCACCAGGAACCTCACGGTGGTGATTCTGTTGGGGAGTTGTTTTATTTTAAATAAAATGGAGGGCTAGACTCATAAAATAAAACTTTTTTTTGTTTTTATTTGTTTCTGGCTAAAATATGCTTGTTATATTAATTTATGCATTTGAATATTGCGTTCCTATACATCTGTGTCTTCTTGCAGCAGTTTCGTTCCGATAACTGTTACATGTGTATTTAAAAATATTATTAAAAAATCAAAAAAAAATCGAAAATAAAAAAAAATTCGAAAAAGCAAAAAATCAAAAAAAAAATATATATGTTGCAATAATATTCCGGGCAGCACAATAAAAAAGGGCTGGGGCTTTATTTTCATTATTGCTTTATTCTCGGCTCACATACTATTATTTCTTTTACGTCATTTTCATTTTTTTATTATTCTGTACATTTGTACATATTTGCATTCATTATGTCATTTTATTTTGGGGGCATAGGACCAAAATTTGTAATTAATAGGGATAGATAGTTTCCCCACTTTTCTTTCTATTTCTTAAAATGTGGTGTGCTTGCTTGCTTGCGTCCAAACTAAAAAGCCGAGAAAATCCACATAAACAGCAAGACAGGTCATATATGTTTTATTTTTCCGTTTATATATCGTAAATAAATAAAGATTTTCTTGCTTTTAGATACCACACACGTACATACATATAGCTATACTCAAACTGTTACCCTACACCATGGCCTACCTACCTGCATGAGCCAACGCTAGAATGCATATAACTTCTCAGGACACTTCATGGACCGACCGGTTTTTGCATCTTTGAATTGTGGGTCAGCCCCTGTCAAAAAAAAATACAAAAAAATGCGCAAGTAAAAAAAAATGAATGAGAAAAATAACTGCGCAACAAAAAAAAATGATAATAAGCGGTGATTTATTATTCTCGATGCTCTACCTAGACCATTTCGAATGGTGGATCTGGAAAAGTATAGGCCGCCGCTGGGACGATCCGATCTGGGAGTCGAAAGGCGAGGTGGAATCACGTTGGTCCTATACTCGGAGAAAGAATCCATTATTCGAGGAAAAGTCTGAGGCTGTCAAAATAAAAGCAGTGCTTATCCAGATCAATTGTAGGGAACAAACAAATAATAATAAAATATACTAATAAAGGCCTGTACTCCAAACCGGAAAGCCTTGACCGACCTTACGATACCTCCATAACTCATTTTCCTCGAAACACAGCCCAAATTTGGAAGAAGAGAATAATCTTGGTCGGTTGATCTGGGGAAAGTAGTGCAATCAGACGAGAAAGGTGTCGATGCTCGAATCGAGATAAAGGGCAAAATCGATGCAGACAACAGATCAAGCGATATAGCCTTGAGATGAAGCGTCCAGATATGAGTGCAGTTCGGGGGCTCCGGGGATATGCTCGGACTCGAGCAATGCATCGATTGGCTAGACGGAATCGGATGCGCGACATGAGCAGCTTGCTCGGCCAAATAGCAAGTCTTATACAAGGTCAAAAACCGGTGGTGAGGTGAATTCTTCCTACGGTCCCCAGAAACATCAACATCTCACGTGCCTCCAAACCCAACTCCTCGGCCAAACACTAACCCACCAAATATGACCGCTACCCCAAATCCCAATCCTCCACCAAGTCCACACTACCCAAACATCGGCCCTTACAGTCCTATCCTTCATATCACGCTGCCCCAAACACCAAAATTCCCCAAAACTCAAATGACCTCCCTGTTCCCATAACCAACCCTCCGAAACGGCCCAAATATGGACCCACAAAATTATAACCCGAGGCCAAGTTACCACTTATTTACCTTATAATGATCCACGCAGCCATGAAACCACCAAAACCCACCCATCAAAATCCACCTACCCAATCCACACCCAAAATCCGTATCCTACCCAAAATCCATCAGCCCAATATCCATATCCAGCCCAAAACCCTTATCGGACACCGCAGCTAGAAATTAACGACCTTCCTAATCCGGCCGGTATATACCAAAACCAACTCCCCCCACCAAAATAGAGGCCGGCGTGGAAAATATAAAAGCCATGGTACTCAAGCTTCTCAAAGGGAATTTTCTACGCTGGAACGCTGACATTAACATGCGGCGGTATTGCCTTTTAAATTCAAAATGCTCGACATAGAAAAATTTGATGGGATTTGGATGCCACATATCTCACTTTAAATCTTATTCCACCGGCATGCGTCAATGGGAGCTAGCTTTGAGGCTATAGCTTCCAATTTTCACCTCACTCTAATAGGGCGCCAAACAATGGCTAATGTTTTCGATAAGCAGCACCATGAATACGTGGGACCAAATAGGCTGTCAAGCGTTCTGGAAAGATACAAAGACAACATCGATCTTGAAAATAGAAGGGACCTTGAGTCGTGCACCCGGAGGGAAAAAGAAACACATGGCGAGTTCGCGGTCAGGTGGAAAAGAAAGTTGGCTCAGACCTTTGACAAACCCAATCCAGCCGAGTCATGTCGAATGTTCATAAAAAACCTCCAGCCCATTTACCTGGAACACATGCGGTATCTCCCCTACACCAATTTCAAAGAAATAGTAGAGATATGAGCCCGTATTGATGATGATATACGGATGGGACAATTACAAGTCAATACACCTCCTAGCTCTTTCCGTTACTCTAAAGGGAAGACAGTCGCAGCCACACCCGCACCAACCGTCAATATGGTAGGAAATGCATCAGCCACTTTTCCTACCCAAAATTATGGCACTGTTCCATGGTCTTATGGAGCGGACAGGTCTGTCAACACAGTAGGAGGGAATAATGGCCCGAGCAGAAATTTCAGAAATCAGAACCGCTATTATGATGAGCTGCAAGCCTCCCAGTCTGTGATCCTGCAGGGGCTAATGGCACAAGGAGTGTTAAAGCCTATGGAATCATGCCCAATACTGTGAATATCATCGCTGCAGCGGTCACCTCACCGATAAATGTTATCTGCTCAAAAATGCTATTCAGGATCTTATAGATGATAAAGTTAGTGAAAAGCCCACTCCCATACCAAATATAATCAATAACCCTCTACCTCAAATCAACATGATTGAGGTTGATGACAACTTCCTGGGCATGATAGGCAGAGGTACTGATCACGAGAAACTCCCTGCTGATTTTGAGCCTATTTCTAATAAGCCACTGCAGAACTAGTATATTAAGACTGGCCCACTTTTGACGCCCACAGACCTGGTGGACTACTTCTGATATATTACCCCTATTCCTTTCCCTAACCTTACGGATTGGTCATCTACCGATTCGCTCCATAAAATTGAGGATCTCAAACTCAAGGTCCTCAATCATGTAATAAACCCTGTACGGTGTGCTTTTAATAATAATCTAAACGTCTTTTCTTATTTCTTAGTTGCACCTGCATTAAAAGATGCATCAAATAATTATAATAATGAGTCATTTAATAGGACCCAAAAGATAAAAAAATTATTTGCTTGAGCTTGTAAAGTCAGTAGAGCCAGGGACAACATTATCAACAGCAACTGAAAACTGACCCACTATCAATCTGGGGCTGGACAAGGAAATCAAAGGAATCAAAATCGGCAACTACCTGCAAGGCTCCAAAAGAACACCACTCATTGATCTCCTCAAAGAATTCGTGAACATACTCGCTTGGTCCTATGAAGATGTGTCAGGGCTAGATCCAGCCATGAGTCGAACACCGGATCCTCATATGTCCGAATGCTCAGACAATCAGACAAAAGCTCCACCGCATCAAGCCAGAATGGTCACTACAAGTTGAAAAGAAAAAAAAAGAAAGCATGAAACAGCCGCACGTCAACTTCATTCGGGTAAAAAAAACAAAAAAAAAAGAAAAATTAGAGCAGAAAAAATGAAAAAATACCCGATATGACTGTCCAATATAGTGATCATTCCCAAGCCCAACAATTTTTTTTCATCAACGACATGCTGGGTTATAGTCAAATCAAAGTCAGCGGGAAACCAAGAAAAGACCCCATTCACCACCCCTTGGGGGACCTACTGCTACCATGTCATGTCGTTTGGGCTAAAAAATGCTGGGGGCTACTTATCAAAGACTACTACCCCTCTCTTCCACGATGTGCCATATATTGTCAAAAGGATCCGGTCAGGAGATGTCGTACTCCCCACAAGCCAGGAAAGAAGACCTTGTTCAGCCCTCCAATCTCAATGAGCTTAAAAGGTATTATGCTTGAGACACTCTATCCGGCAAGTGCTTCCCTCTCCAGCCCGCTAGGCTGAAAACCCGAAAGGGCGGCCTAGGCAAAAGTTAGGGCATATAAAAAAATATATAATTTAAAAAAATGATGAAAAAAAAGGAGAAATAAGGGCTCGCTAGGTTGAAAACTCGAAAGGGCGGCCTAGGCAAAAATTAGAGCACAAAAAAAATATATATATATAAGAGAAAAAAAAAATAAAGGCTCACTAGGTTGAAAACCCGAAAGGGCGGCCTAGACAAAAGTTAGAGCCAAATAAAATATATATAAGGAGAATAAGGAGAGGGAAGACACTCTTTGAAACCTCGACATCTTACCTCCACAACATAAGCTCACAATAAAACACTAAAATATAATATTACAGGTCCTAAGGTGCAACTTAGGAATAATTGCTAAAGAAATTTAGATTATACATTAATTGCATGTACATATCTATTATTGCCTCTACCCCCTTTGTTTCCCCCAAAAATATCCTTTATTTGCAGCTTAAGCTCCAGAGCAGTCCATCAATGTCTGCGACATCCGCCCGGCCGGTCCCATAAACTTCTTTTGCAGGGCACAAAAAAGGCTCAGTCTCATAAGGAGCACCAGAAGTGTCCTCGTCCTATTCATCATCTGCGTTGCCATTATCCTGAAACAGCCAGGTGACTTGGATTCCGATCATTCACGGCTGCCCTGTTTGATACAGGGGTTGTGAGAATAGCCTTATGCCAAGTGTAGCCCTGCAACAAATATATGACCAAGAACAGCAGGAAATGACTGCCTTTTCCTCTCTCCCCGCATATACTCATAAAAAAAAAAAGAAAAAAAAAGGAAAGGGAAGCATGTTCGAGCCCGAACGTATATTCTTTTAAAATCCATTATGGGGATACAGCGTGTCATTACCCGCTAGGTCGGTATAGCTTTGCTTTGTGCGTGCGTCTTGAGTCTGCATGTGTTTATTTATTTTGCATCATATAAATTATATTGCATTGTAAATATTTGAACAGGTTTAAAAAAACAAAAACAAAAACAAAAAAAAAAGGAATTAAAAAAAACAAATTTTTTTATGTATTATTTTTCATCTAGATAAACATTTTGCATTCTAGGCATCATAAAAATGCATTTTGCATTTTAAAATATGTACTACATTCTGCATTATTGCATGCATAATAGAATAAAAAAATATTCCTGCATCATGTTAATAAGCATCTTGTAATTTTTAGTCATCACATTTGCATTAAATAAAGTAGTACATGCATTCATCATGTGCATTCATTATCCAATAAGCTGCATTATGGGTGTGCTTAAAAAGAAAATGAAATGTCATCAGTCATAAAAATAAATATTCTTATGGCATTCACTATGTCCCTGCAGCATAAACATGCATCATGTGACCTCATTTTCATTTATAGCATAAATCATGCATAATAAGGTCAAATAGTGACCACTAGTTTAATCATGCATCGTAAGAATAAATTTCATGCATCATGACTTAATTGCATCATTTAGGCATAAATAGGACATGTATGAGCATTCTTAATAAAGTCAGGGATACTTCAAAAAGTGCCAAACAATGCCAAAATCTAGCAAATCTGAAGTATATCCAGGCGAACAAAAAAAAAAGAGAGAAAAACAAAAAAGAGGTAATAAGCATGCAAATAAAGAAAAGTGGTAGGCATACAGAATAAAAAACAAAACAAAAACAAAAAAAAACATAAAATAAAAAAAAACAAAAAAAATCGGGAGAGGGAAAAATGCATGTACAAGAAGGAAAAAAATTTCAGGTACATGAAACAAGGAAAAATGTGGCGGCAGAAGAAGAAATTTTCGACTGAAACTAGAAAATCAAGCAAAAAGAAAAACAACAGCAAAGAAAAGATGATTTCAGCTGATACCAAGAGATGTTGCAGCAAGAAAAGAAGCTTCTGACCAAGGTTAGAACGAGCAGTAAAGAAAATGCAGCAACATCAAGAAAAAATTTCTAGCTAAAGCCGAAAATAAAGCGGAACATGGAAAAAGATTTTCCAACAAAGGCTGGAACAGTGATAAAAAGAAAAATCCCTAGCAAAGTGCAACAACGAACAGCGTAAAGCAGCAAGCGACAGCAAAGCAACATCAGCAGCAATTTGCTGCACGGACACGGCAAAGGTAAAGAAAAGGAAGGTATTTTCCTTTTTAACAGTGCATTTGTATGATGTTTGGAAACTTTTCTTTAAGGGGTACACAGCCCCGGATTGATAGGGAAAGGTCTTGTTCTCCGTTGAAGGCTGAGTTCCTGAGGAGGCAATGTATTCCATACATTTTGGCTATGTGGGAAACTTTCCTTTAAGGGGTACACAGCCCCGGATTTATAGGGAAATGTCTTGTTCTCCAGTAAAGGCTGAGTTCCTAGGAAACAATTCACTCCGCATAGCCACAAGACGAACTACGTTTGGTTTGATTCCTTGACTAAGGATACGTAGGCAGTCTATCACGGTAGACGCGACCATCACAACACGTATTTACCCTTGTCGTACTTATTTGATAAAGCTTTGCCGCACTTGCTCATTTAGTATTGTCGCACTTGCACCACAACACTTACACCGCCACATATAGTCCCCAGCTGAGTGAACTACGTCTCGGTCTGATTCCTTGTTTAAGGATACGTAGGTAGCCTATCATGGTAGGCCCGACCGTTGTACGAGTGATAGTTTAGGTTTTGGCCTGAACTACGTTTGGTCTAATTTCCTTTATTAAGGGATACGTAGGCAGCCTACACTAGTAGGTCCGACCATTAGAGCACATTAAATTCATATCCGCTTAAAACTACGATAATTTTTTATAACCGACTAAAAATGTCTAGGTTATGGAGTTTGGAAAGCATGTTAACTGTGCATTATAACTGCTACCAATTGCATTCTCCCGTTCTTAAATGAACGAAATTGGAGAGTCTATTGTTTATCAACGATGTTCGTTTACTCAGTAAGCCTTGGGTTACCCTTAGACTCCATCGTTGAGGGGCTCTGTAGACACCCCAATTTCGTACCCCTGGTATGTGACTGACATAAAATATCAAGAACTGTTAAAACTCAACAAATGTCAAGTTACAGGAGTCAAAAATGCGAAAGGAAAAGCAGGATGCGCGAAACAGTGAACTGCAGGGGGAAAAATACAAAAAATGAAAGATGAATAGTTGGCTTCGTGCCGCACCAAGGCCCCTTGGTGCGGAACCAAGGGTTTCCTTGTTGGCACCAAGACATCCACTGTAGCTTGTCTCAGATGGAAAATGTATAAGTTCTGATGCCCATGGTACAAGCCGCTGATGCAGGAGGAAGAAATCAAGAAATTCCCAGCGTGTCCTATTCCTTCAGTATAAATAGAGACCTCGGCCTCCCATTTTGAGCTGCTCATTTCCGCGATTAAAAATCGCAACGAAGCTCTGCTTCTGCGATCTACCGATACTATTAGTACGAGAGGTGCAAGATAGGTGAGTGGAAGCCCTTAGAATCTCCAAACCCCGTCCAAACTCTGCCAAAACAAAAACACATAGGTTATAAGTGATCCCTAGCCTAGTTGTTAGGTATCCACCTCATTTCCCCGACCCAAAAAATCCAAAGTAAGCCGTTACTTTGCCCGAGTAACGAGCTGAAAAACACCCCGAATAAGCCGTTATTCCGCCCAACCAAAAAGGCCAAAACCACAAAAACTAAGTCGTCATTCCGCTCGACCAAACAGGCCAAAACTACCATATATAAGTCGTCACTCTGCCCAAATCAAAACAACAACCACACAACAAACAACAAAAAAGACTCCCTCTCCCGACAAGGACAGAGCGAGCACACCCCGCTCTAAAAGGTAATAGCTTTTAAGGGCGCTTTTTATTTATTTATTTACTTATTGTTTATTTATTTCTTTTAAAGTTGTTATTTAAATCCAGCACAATGTAGTCAATATAAGTCGTTTTGCTGCCCGGATTAGTATAGGAAATAGTACGTAAAAGAGTCGTTATAATGGTCAAATATTTTTAAATACATTTGTAATTATTGTAAGGAAATGGCTGCAAGTCCGTAAATAATGTAGCCACGGATGTATTTGTTTTATTTTCCTGTTATTTAATGCTTTATTTATTTGCTAAATGAATATAACAAAAAGCATACTTCAGCCAAAAACTATTTTTGAGACCGAAAGGGCGAGTTGGGTGTCTAGCACCTTCCCAACTCGTAACTTAGCCTCCGAACCCGTTTTCTTTTTCTCTGGTTTATTTTTCTTTTCTTTGGCTTTGCTTTATTTTGCCTTAAAATAAAGATAACGACTCTAAAACTTTCAGATCCAGTGGGGCCTCGCAACACTCCTTCTTTGCACTTTCCCGTTCTCCCCTAAAAAAGGGAGAAATGAGAATGGAAGGGTGATGTATTCTCATATTCTGGTATCCCCTAAACAAGGGATAACTTGATGCGGGAAACCCAAAGCTCCTATAGTAATCTGAACGGGTCATAAGGCTATTTTTAATAAAATCCACAGTGGGGGCGTCGCAATATCCTTTTTTGCACTTTTCCGTTTTCCCCTAAAAAAGGGAAAATGGGAATGAAAGGGTAATGCATTCCCATATCCTGGTATCCCCTAAAAAATGGATAACTTGATGCCGGAAACCATAAGTTCCCATATTGGATACAAAATCCACTAAAGGCAACCGAGGCACATTCCAACGTGCTAACATAGATAACACTCCTCTCACACTTTTGATTTCGTCTTCCCCTAAACAAGGGAGGGTGGAACGAGAGCAGTGGTGTCCCACATCCGCACGTACGCGCACCCTTATCCAAGGGCGCGCGGGTCGCACCCCGGGAACCTCACAATATTTAAAGTTGGTGAGGAGCACTATGGTTGTGTCACCTCACCCTCTTTTGTTAAATCTCAATTGTGAGGGCATGACTCTTGATTTCATGAAGACTTTTTTATATTCTAACCATTAACTAATAATAATAATAATTAATAATAATTAATATAATAAATGGTATTAAGGCAAGTCTAATGATAGGTGTCAAAACCAAATTTTGACAAAATTAGTTGTGGTACTAGGGAAGGTACCAAATTTGATACATCCCTTAGTACTTCACCTAATTTTAATACCTTTTATTTTTATACCTATGGTTGGAGATGATCATTTGATACCCATGAATAATAACCAATAAGTATCAAAATTTGGTTTTGATACCTATAGGCAAGTACCACCATTGGACTTGCCCTTATGATATAGGTATATATATTAACATAAGTCTTTTAACTAAAGACTTCTTCACAACAACATTTGATAAAACTCTAGCTAATTGAATCAAGAATTTGAAGAGTTTGATATTGTGTATTTAAGTTGACAAAAATCAATGTTAATATAGGGGGAAGGATCTTTTTGCTAATATAGATCTCTAAATTTTAGCATTTTATTGATACATGCATGAGCTCATGAGTGATTGAATATATTTTTATTTGACGATTTTTTTTCAACCATTCGTTCTTACGTTTTATCGGCTAGTATGATGGTCGTGATGGAGGAGCTTTGTGTACTTCACTTTAATTTTCATTTTAATTTACTAATGTCAATTCTCTTGCTCGGGGATCCCCTACTCGAAGAGACAATTGTCTTCTTCTCGCGGCTTTTGATCAAGTAGAAACATCACTAGATAATTCGTTTTTCTCGTCTTGCTCCTCATACCATAGTTAGATTTTTCAGTTTTTTTTACCATATTGATTAAAGATGACTCTTTTAAACTTTCTTCGTGGGATTATAATCTTCTAGATTTGTTTTAGGTTTCTATTATATATATGGTTTATGGTTCTTGATTAATTTTGTTGTTATAATATTATTTTTGATTTTTGATTTTTGATTTTTGATTTTTGATTTTTGATTTTTGATTTTTGATTTTTGATTTTTGATTTTTGATTTTTGATTTTTGATTTTTGATTTTTGTATTTTTCATCTACTTGGGTGATAATATATTGTTTTTAATTGATTGTGATCTTTAGTTTTCGCATTGATTTTAGTTTTGTTTTCATTTTTGTATAAGTTTTTATAGTATTGGTTTTTGATTACTCCTCCCATTATTTAAATTATTAAAAATAGATTAAATAACAATTAGCCAATTTTAAATGGAATTACAAATTATTTTATCAAATTAAATATTAGTTAACCTATTATAAATGTGAATATATATTATTTAATGTATCAAAAAAGGATATTACAAATCATTTAAAGAAAGAAAAGTTAGATTTATAATTAATTAAAAAATTAATGTATTTAAGTATTGAATATGCAATGTCATATTTACCCATTTTCTTTGTGATTGATCATCATAACAATCCGCCCCTGAGGGGGTGACCTAGTGGTAGGCATGAAACTTCACAAAGTGTGAGGTCTCAGGTTAGATCCCTTTTCATGCCCCCCTTAGGAGAAAAAAAAAAGTATAAGGATCATCATAACAATCCCACAATCACTAATAGTAGAAGATAATAATCATTTTGGCCGCATATAAATTGGTTTTTATTTATCTCTTGATTTTAGCATTTTATTTATTTTTTGTATCGAATTTCTTGTGTGTTATTTATTGTGTATTATCCATAAAAATAATTTTAATAAATTAAAATCTCTACATAATTGTTTAAATTCTATTACTTACAAGCAATACTATCAAAAGTATTTATTTTATATAAATATTAACGCATAAAATAACAAGTATACTTGATTTTATCATCTTTTTTTTTTTGCGTGGGGTAGTAATTTCATATTAATCCAAACTAATCCATATGCTCGCATTTTTAATAAGATTCCGACTAAAAGCATACAAGTACTATAATGAGCTTCTTCATGGGTCTTTGACAACCGTGTGTAGAGGTAGAATCAATGATTGAACAAAATTTATAAAAAAAACTAATATAAAATAGGATTTCTAAGGGCATAGAATACGAACTCAAAACTCTCATTAATAGAAAAACACAAACTGTTAAAATGAAATGCAAAGGGTCTTTGAAGAGAGGAGGATGAGAGAAAGATAAACAATAATTTGATTATAATTATGTTATTAATGTGACATTAAAATAACCATCAATTTCATTCATTATGGTATTGAATATGTACCATTTAAAAGGAAGCCTTAAGAATTCTCTTAACTAACTCATGTAATTATATTATAGCAATCATTTACTTTTTTTTAGTACTATAATAATTATTACTCCCTCTGTCCCTAAATAATCGTCCTAGTTGACCCGGCGCACAGTTTAAGAAAAAACAATTGACTTGATTATTTATATTGGTTTAATGTGTAGTTTCCTTTAAAGCCCATTTGTATGTGACCCATAATTAAAGTAGAGTGAAAAAGTGAGGGTAAAGTGGTAAAAGTGATGTTCTAAAAAGGTAAGTTTCAAACTGGACAATTATTTTGGGACGGACGAAAAAGGAAAGGAAGACGATAATTTAGGGACGGAGGGAGTATAATAAAATGAACATAATCAATTACAATTCCTTAATTGACCAAATGGAAATATGTTCAATCACTCATGAGCTCATGCATATATCAATAACATACTCAAATTTAGAAATCTATATTAGCAAAAGGTCCTTCCCCATTCTATTGATATTGATTTTTGTCAACTTAAATACACAATATCAAACTCCTCAAATTCTTGATTCAATTAGCAATAGTTTTTAGCAAAGGTTGTAGTGAAAAAGTCTTTAGTTAAAAGACTTATGCTAATATATATACAAATATATCATAATACCCCTTATTATATTAATTATTAACAAATATTATTATTAGTTAATGGCTAGAATACAAAAAATCTTCACGAATCAAGAGTCATCAATTGAGATTTAACAAAAGAGGATAAGGTAACACAAGTATATTGTTCCTCACCAACTATATATATATATATATATATATATATATACACACACACACACACACACACACAAATTTGTAAGGTTTTTGCAATTCAGTTTATAGTTAAATGAAATTGGAATGCCATATCATACGTATGTTTATATCATATACTATATTTTATAAAATAATTAAGAATGTACCATATATTTATAAATTTAGTGAGCGAAAAAATAAAAACCTACCCGTGCAGAGCACGGGTTACACACTAGTTCACTAGAAAACCAAAAGTTTTTAAAGCTTCCACATGGATGCTTTAAAATAAAGATTTATCCAAAGGTGGTGAGGTGGCACAACCATAGTGCTCCTCACCAAATATATATATATATATATATATATATATATATATATATGATAAAAGAGATGTATAACACATTATTTAAAAAGAAAATGTTAGATTTTAAAGTCTTTAAATTAAAGACTTTCACTTTTACAAGAGATGTATCGCGACAGCAACACATCTATAGTGTTCTTCTGAATTTCTGGCGCAGTTATATATGTGTATTACTTTAGCAACACAATTACAGTGTTTATAGCAAGACAAGTCAAAAGCTCTCTTGCAGATTCAGCTCAGATACAGATCAGATTGAGATATTGATTTATATCCTGACTATGTGTTTATATTACGCTGAGTCAATGTGTATTATAACATGATCAACGTGAATTGTGTGCAAGTATATGAATTGCTATACTTGGTGTATCGTATATTGTGTATTATATATTGGTTATATGTGCATAACAGCATGTCATATAGATCACGTAGTAACTTACTGAGTTTATCACCCACCCCGTTCCTTTTGCTTTCCTTAGATCTTAGCCAGGTAGAATGTACGCGGTGAGGTCGGCGAGATTTATTAGACGTCGACAGTCTTTGGTATGTACCACTTCAGGAGGTTGTATTGCATTTTATGAGGACATGAGTTTATAGGAGAGTTATGTAAACTCTTCATTGGGTTTGTGTTTAGTATGACATTATTTATTTGTTGCCGACGTGTAACGTTGTGCTTGTATATGATACTGTAGTGTTGGTTGGCTTTAGAGCCTGGTATAGTCCAGGCATTGGCTCGTTGACTTTGTTATTTTGTTTCTCGGCCTTTAGAGCCGTGGTGTTTTAAATTATCCTATTAGCGATTAATACTTTGTTAATCAGGTTTTTGTTTAGCTCACTTTTAGTAGGGGCTTTGCACGTACTTTATTTTAAACTAGTATGTTTTGTTTTGATGTTACACGTTTGACCCAGATTTCATATAGAGATTTGGGGTCGGGTCGTATCAAATGCTGTTGATTGTGCAATTATCAATCATCATGGGAGGATGAATGCTTTGCACTCAATCGTTCAGATATATTTTTATATCTGAACGACCTTGAAAATCCTCTTCTCATAACAGTTTCTTGGTTTCGTCTTCTATTGTCCTTTGCAAGCTTAAAGATCATTGAATGAATAATTAAGTAAGGATTGAGACTTAGGAAGATAAAGCCAGAAACTGTACATAGATTATTTAGACTTCTGTAATATGTAATTTATCTTTGAATAAATTCATATGTTCTTACCAATTCTTTATCTCTCAGTTCTTAAATATCTATGAGGTTTTTATAAATGATTTATCTTTAGAAAAGTCATTCTCTACTTGATCTCCTAAACCTGCATTTGAAAGAAGTAATAAGTGTGTTGTTGTTCTGAACATATATTCGTGTACAGCCACTTAAGACTTCTCCAAATCATAAGCCTCTTTATCTTCCGCTACCCAAACCTTTTTACAGACTTTTGATTTAATTAAGCAGTTTACCGGCAGAGTTGATACTTATGCTTATAGCAAGTTTACTGATAGCCTCTATCGGCAAATATGCTCAAGTAGATAAACTGCATTTGCCATTTAAACTATGCTTTATGTATCACCAAAAGAAATTTTTTTAAAATTGGCATCATAGGCTATTCACCCCCCCTCTAGCCTATTAGAGCATTATTGTGGACCAACAACAACGTTTTGAAAAATGTTGTAAAAAAGCTATAACAACGTTTTAAAAACGTTGTGAAAGATTTTTTTTGTTGTAGTGACATTTGGTAGATGGTAATGTTTGTTTTAAAGTCTTTAGATATAAGATTTATAGCATTATTATCAATAGAATATGTATATCTCACATTGGTTATAAAGTTATGTTGATTTTAATTTTAGATAAAAGACTTTTACTATTATTACTAATAGAAGAGATATCCTACATTTGTTAAAAAAATAACGTTGGTTTTAAAAATCTTTAGATAAAAGACTTTTACTTTTATTATCAATATAATTGAAGAGATGTATCCCACATTATTTAGGAAGAGATGTTGGTTATAAAATTTTTAAAATAAAAGACTTCTACTATTATTACCAAATGATGATATATTACACATTGATTAAAGTGTGATGTTGATTTTAAAAGTCTATAATTATTAGCAATAGAAGATAAGTATTTCACATTGGTTATAAAAGTGATATTGGTTTAAAAAAGTTTTTAGATGATGTATCTCACATTGGTTACAAAGAAATGTATCTCACATTATTTAGAAATGAGTATTGGTTAAAAAAAGTCATTAGATAAAAACATCTTTTGTTATTATCAATAGAAAATATGTATCCACATTGTTTAGAAATAAATGTTGATTAAAATATCTTTTATCTACGACTATTATTACTAATTGAAAATATGTATACCACATGGTTAGAATGTGGTGCTGGTTTTAAAGTTTTTAGATAAAAGACTTAAACTTTCATTACCAATAAAAATATAAAATAAATATCTCATATTGTTTAAAATGAATTATGATTTTAAAAGTTTTTAACAAAATGACTTCTAATACTATTATCACGATACATGTTAATTTAAAAAGCATTTAGATAAAAAAAAATACTATTATTATTAATACAAAATATGTATCTCTCTTTAGTTAGAAACTTATACTCCCTCCGTCCCTAAATTATCGTTCTCCTTTCCTTTTTCGTCCGTCCTAAAATAATTGTCCACTTTGAAACTCACCTTTTTAGAACATCACTTTTACCACTTTACCATTACTTTTTCACTCTACTTTAATTATGGGCCACATACACATGAACATTAAAGGAAACTACACATTAAACCAATATAAATAATCAAGTCAATTGTTTTTTCTTAAACTGTGCGCCGGGTCAATTAGTACGATTATTTAGGGACGGAGGGAGTATTAATTTTAAAAGTATTTAGGTAAAAAAAATTGTTTAATATTAGTAACAATAGAAAAAAAAATATAACCATAAATAAGATTAACAATCTAATTATAATGTCCAAAACTTATATTATTATTACAAAAAATATATATATCTCACATTGTAAGGAAATTGTTGAAAGTGCGTGCTATGTACATTCTCTTAAGTGGAGTGCTGGAGTCATTTTGTACATTCTCTTAAGTGGTGTACCCACTTTCTCAAGTGTTACGCATAAAGAGACCCTTAACGTAATACCTAAATACCTAAACGTAACACCATTTAAATAGTAAAAATACCTAACTACCCCTCTAGACATTTAATAGAAAACCAACCATTAAACCCCTTCATTTACTCCCTCAACCAACCACCCCCACCAACTCAACTCTTACTCAATATATTTTCTGAAAACTCATATTTCATCATCTTCGTAAAAAGAAAAAAAATTCCAAACCCTCCACCAACTCAATACTATTCTTTAGTTTAATTTTGTACAATTTATCAAAGGATTCAGACAAATTATATATAAAACATTCTATATATCTACACAATATTTAAATTAAAAAACATAATTTTATCAAAAAAAATCAGAACATCCGCTACACAGCGGCGGATGTCTTGTAATACATCCGCTACACATCGGCGAATTTCTTATAATACTTCCGCTACAAACAAACGGATGTATTATAAAACATCCATCACAAACAAGCGGATGTATTATAAGACATCCGCTAAAAAGTAGCGAACCTTTTGCCAAAATCTCGGTGCCTTGCGTATTGGGAGGGATCCGCCGTGCGTATTGGGGGGAAGGAGGGATCTGTCATTCGATTTCTGAGAGAGAAGAGAAGTCGCTGCTTTGCATATGGGGGAGGGAAGGATTTGTCGTGCACAGAGAGAGATAGCGTGAGTGATTTGCAGAAAGGTTGAGGGAGACGGGCGGCTCCTTGTTTGAATATGGGGGAAAGCTTCTGTCTGGGAGTAGAGAGAGAGAGGGAGACGAGTGAGATTATGTCTCTGTCTGGTAGGGGTGAGCTTGGTCTGGTTCGGTTCGCTTTTTTAGAAAAACTAAGAGAACCAGGACCAGACCAATAGTCTGGTTCTTAAAAAATATAGAACCAGGATCAACCCAATATGTCTGAGAACCAATACAATGGTCCGGTCCAGAACCAATTGAAGACGTACGAGAACCAGGACCGGACCAATACGATGTGTATCTTTGATCAAGAGGATAACTAGATTTTTAAAAAAATTAATGATCAATAATCAAATCGTGTTCTTCCTTCATACACCATTTTGTTGGGTTCGTTGTTCTTGTGAAAATAAACTAAAGGTAAAAATCATTACTTCCAAATTAATAAAGAGAAACGAAAAAAAAGTTGTAAGGAAATTTATTGCAAATCATCTTCCTCTCCAATCCCCTTATGGTTAATTTAATTAATTTACATATAACAATCCTTCAAACTAATAATGTTTGGAATCACAAAAAGAGGCAGAAAATTAATTAATAGGGAAGAACAATGTTTTCCATCCTATTTTCTCTTTAATCAAATAAGGAAACTTGGTTGAATATTGAATCAAATTATTATATATTTTCTTTAGGTTGTAAGTTGTATCCCTTTTATTATCTTCTTATCAATATATATATATATATATCAGTATATTATATTATATATAATAAAATAATAATAAATACACATTGGTCTAATTCGGTCTGGTTCTGCGTTTTTTGTTTCTGGAACCGGGGACCGACCTAATTGTCCGATTCTGTAAAAATTCAGATCCAGGATCAATCCAAAGTATTAGTTCGGTCCATTTTTGACTGGTTCGGTTCCATTGGTCCGATCCGGTTCCGGAAAACTTCTGCTCACCCCTACTGTCTGGGAGCAAAGAGAGAGAGAGAGGGAGAGGGAGACGGGTGAGAGTGTGGGGGGTGGGTGTTGGTTTAGGGAATTAAATGAGGGGTGTTAATTGTAGGGGTAGTTAGGTCATTTTATTCTTTAAATGGTGTTGCGTTTAGGGTTTTAAGTGTTACGTTTAGGTGTTCTTTTACGCATATTAAAGGTGCAATGGATTTTAGCATGGGTGCTTAGATGGCACCCATTTAGCGAGTCCTATTTGACGATTTCAAATGAACATGTTTATTTATGTTCATCTAAAATTCTAAGTGTGTTTATATATATCCAATTTTTAATGGACGGTTTGGACGAATAAATATATATGTGCAAAATTTGTCACCTTACTTATGACTAATGTAGATGAATTGGTGTTATTTGATTTTAAAAAAAATTGATAAGTTATTTGATTTAGCTATTTCAAATTGTTTCTTAACTATTACTCCTGTAATTTAGTGTGAGTGTTTGATTAGTAAGCTGAAAAACCGTTGAATTAAAATATAAAGTCTAAAATAGCCTCATCAAAAAACGTCTATTATTATTATTATTATTATTATTATTATTATTATTACTACTACTACTACTACTACTACTACTATTATGATTAGCATTAATATTGTTATTAACATTATTTTTATCATTACTTTTATTATTATGATGATGATTATTACTACTACTATTATTATTATTATTAAAACTTTAATTATTAATTAATAGTAGTATTATAATTACTATTATCATTATTCATATTATTATAATTCTTATTATTATTACTTTTATTATTATTATTATACTCCCTTAGTCTTAAATTATTGTTATGTTTGACATATTATTAATATTTATATAGTGTGTAGTTTCATTAAAAACTCATATGCATATGACTCATAATCAAAGTAGGAAAAAAATTAAGGGTGAAATGGTGAAATGGTAAAATGAATTTTCAAACAAGACAATTATTTTATGATAGATTAAAAGAAAAATATGATAATAATTTTGAGATGGAAGAAATATCTTATTATTAATTTTATTATTATTAATTGCTTTAATTATTATAAAAGTGGACTTACGAGTTTCTGAAAATTAGAAATAAACACAAGACTTGCTTACAATTTATGGTCTCACATATGTTTTAAGTAGCTTATACATAACTTATGATTTTTCCATCCTTCTAAATAACTTATGATAGCTTATAAGTTATAAACACATTTCCAAAAGCCAAATCAAACAGCCTAATATATTTTATAAAATTAATAATGAACTCTTTTAAAAAACAAAGAAAGTTGTTTGTTCTTATAAAAAAAGGGCGGGCAACTAAATATTGTCGGACAAAACTTTGCTAGTTGATTACAATGTCAAATATGGTAGTATTTTTTATTTAATTTTAAGTAGGGGCGATAATGACTGATATGACACGATAGCATGAACCAACACGATACGATTATAAAATACGATTACAAAGATAAATGACACAATAAATCAATTTGAAAGATACGAAATTGTTAACATATTTAAAAAATATTTATTATTATATTTATAATTAAATAATATAAATAACATAAAAATACGATAATGATACACAAACATGATAATATGAATCGTCGTCCTTAATTGGGAGAGGAAGATGTGATAAAGGAATGATGTGCTAGAGTAATGTTTGGTCGTCGGGTAAACTAGGGTGCTATTTTCATCTTCATCTAAATATAGTAAGTCAATGTTTGGTCTCGGTATAGGCGTATTCAAGGAGTCTATGTGAGGTCAATTTGTACTTGCTATATAGGGTGTGAGTGTGATTGAAGAATCTTCAGTTAGATAAGACCAAGATTCATAATTTATTGGCCAAGGAATTCGGCTAACAAACATATGGAGGGAGGAGGACAATGAGTTGGCAATTGGGTTGACACAAAACGAATCGAAATTCCTTAGAATTTGAATATCAAACGAATTTAAATAAGAAGGGAAGTTTGGTTAAAACGGATCAATCCATTTTGACTTAGGTTTTTCTCAGAAAATCTATAAATTTATAGAGTAAAAATTATTGGGTCAAAATAGACAATGAGTTCGGTCCGCTTTTACCCGATCCAACTCGTTAATATTTTCAGATTAAAACAGGCTATCCATTTTAACTAATAAATATTAACGGGTTGAGACAAATAATTTTCCCGTCTTGGCGAGTGGATTAATGGGTTCCATGTTGTAATTGACATGCTACTTTCTATGTCCAATCCACTTACCTTCGTTTCGATAAAGACTTTTTTATTTGCCCAATTTGGGTAAATTATTAATTTCACTAGTCAATCTTATTTTTAAAATCTCGTGAAAAAAAATATATTTTGAATTCAGATTCTGCAAATACATGGCTCTTAATGTCGCTGTCCCCATCTTTTTCACATAGAGACACATATATGACTAAGATTCAATAGACAGAGAGTTTGACAAGGGGTGGGATAGAGGATTTCAAATCGCCCGAAGATAGGGAAATGAGCTTTATGGAGCTGATATTTTGGACAGCTTCATGAACGGGAACAAAAGCGAATTGGCCCAGGTTGCTAACTTTGCTGCCCCCTTCGACGGACTTCGAGTACACGCACCAATTTACAGATGACCTGAATTATATCTATTTTTTCATCCTTTCATTCCCACTTTAGGTCTATTTTTTCTTGCCAGTTGCTACTAGGTTTACACACAACACACACACATGTATTTTCAGAGCAGGATGTTTGTAATGCTTTCCAACGAAGCGATGTCAATCCTAAATCATCTTACAAGGTTGTACCCATAAGTTTATCGAAAACTCTTAATCAAAGGCGACGACGTATAAAAAGACAACAGTTTTGGGCAACACCAAATTATAAGATAGGACCAACCTTAGTGTCTAGTAGAGGTGACAAATTGGTGGGTTATGACTGTATAAGGCTATGAGCGCGCCCACATGGGCAATGAGCGAATAAGTGCACATTTGATAACATGCGTATAAATAGACATGAACGACAATGAGCACATATTTACTCATTAATGTAAAATTATCAAATAAATACAAAAAATATATATATTAATACAGGTTGTATTTAAATTGTTCATCTCAATATCTCATCAAATTTTGAAGACATGTATCAGATTTAGATACACGCACCTATGTTAATTTGAGACAAATCAAGCAAGAATAATGGCGGAAATTAAGAACAAAGAGAGAATCAATGTGCATTATCTCTGTATTGAATGAAGCCGACAATTGAAAAATACTCCCTTCGTTCTTAAATTATCGTTCTTCTTTCTTTTTTTGTCCGTCCCAAAATAATTATTTAGTTTCAAACTTACTTTTTTAGAACATCACTTTTACCACTTTACCCTTACTTTTTCACCCTACTTTAATTATTGGCCACATACACATGTGCTTTAAAGGAAACTACACATTAAACCAATATAAATAATCAAGTCAATTGTTTTTTCTTAAAGCGTACCTGGATCAACTAGAACGATTATTTAGGAACGGATGGAGTAAATACAACTCAGAAAGACCCCACTCTTACGGACTAGCGCTATTATATATACATCGAGGCATAATTACCATCTTTTTTTCTTAATAATTTACATCAAAGATCAAGCACATTGACTATAAATTTAATTTTTTTTATGTTTGTCATTTTATCAAACACTTGTCTATATTTGTAAAATGAACAAAAATATACAAACCTACCGTTAATCACAATTCTCAACAATCCTAAAGCAATAAACCAGCAAAGTTTAGAACTAAAAACAAAAAAGATATTACTCCAGTTCGCCCCCCATTACCTCCCTCTCTGCCTTACCATTACCACTTCCTCTTCCTTCTCCGATCACTGCATGTCACAAAATCAAAGCTACAAAAATAAATTAAGGTCGGCGAGGTTTGACGTCGACTTGATCGATTAGGCGACCAAGAAAGTCGTGATGGTAGAGAGAGGCCTTAAGGCGGAGCTAGGCGGGAAGTTTTAGAACACTTCTATCCCCCCAAATTTGGGGTAATACTATTCATCTAAGCTCAAATTGGGGTTGATGGGACGGTGGGACCTAATCTTTTTTAAAATAAAAAATTGATTTTTAAATATAAGAAAATATTAGTAATAGTTTGGTATTATGAATTTAAAATATTGTAATTGATTAATAACTAATAATAGCTATGTAATAAATATTAATAATGTAATTTATTTTAAAGTATTAAACACTATAATTTCAAAAAATTATAATAAATTGATCTATTATGTAAATTATTTTGTATTTATTAATTATTATCAAAAAATAAATTTTATACTAAATTATTTGGAAAACACAATCTCATATTTAAATTTAACAATAACATACAACTTGAAAATAAAAAAGACGTACAACTTAAAAATAATACTCCGAATGTACTTTGAATTGAGTGTTGTTGATTTTTTGTTCTTTGTAGTTTTTTAAGATTTTAAATAGATGTATTCCTTGCTATATTATAATGTATGTGCTTGTATTTATCAAATGATTTGTAATTTATAATATATTAAATTTTTAATTTTTAAATATTATTAATTATATAAATAATAGTATAAAAATAAACTTATTAAATATACTCCCTTCATCCCAAATAAATGTTCTTACTTTTTATTTTGGATGTCCTAACTAATGTTTCTAAAAAAATTTAGTGTATAAATTTTATACAATTATTCCCAATATATCTCTTCATTTAATAATATCATTATTGCATATCCTAGAAAGAGAGTGTTTGTAATGAGTATTAGCGTCACAATATATTTTACAGTTCATCATTAATTATATTTCTTAATTCTTGTGTTTTGTCAACTATGAACATTTATCGAGGACGACAGGAGTAATATATTATTAACTAGTGATGCACCCGTCCGTTGCACGAATTGTACATGTGTATAAAATTATATACTAAATTAAAGTTGAATAATATGTAATTAATTTTTTTAATATTAACAAAATAAAATTTAAATAATAAAATTTAATATAGAAAATCCTATAAATTTGAAAAAAAATAATATAAATTTTGGAATATTTTTTATATACAATAATTTTCGTTCAACATGTACGACTATTGCAACTATAAATATCACATAGTAACTCTAAACAAAGCTACATATAACTTATGATAATCAAAAACATATTTTCAAATGAAGTCTTATATTAGACAATGACTTACCATGGTTTTTATTCATAAACATTGCGTAAGACATAATCAACAAAAAATGTTTTATCTGAAATTTGAAAGAAATTATAGGATCAAATAGTATCGGTGACATTATTAGAATCAAAAGAGTACCACCAAAATTGTCATTTGAAAGAATTCAACCTTCTAAAACATGGTTTTTCAGCCTTATAACAATTAATCTCGTGTCATTGCATAACTCAAGTGAATAGACTATGTTACGAAACTGTAATACCCCGATAATTTTAATAAAAATATTAATTTTTATTTATTTAATATTACGATCGTTTTGGACGTACATAATTAATGTTATAATTATTGAGTTAAATTAATGCTTTAAACCTATTAAGTAACTAATTAAATTGGTTTGGGCTTGGTCCACTTGTGACTATGATTAATTACTATTCCCTAATAATATTACCCAATTAAAAGTTTGGTCTTGACCCATTTAATGTTAGGGTTAGAAAACCTAATAGGGTTCCTGTATAAATAAAGGGTTAAAGGAGGAGAAAACCCTTTATCGATTAAAGGAGTACAAAAAAAAAAAAAAAAAGAGAAAAGGCAGAGGGAGAGAGAGAGCCGCCGTTGGCAACAATAGAGGTAAAAAAAAATAATTTCTTCCTTCTCAATTTGATTGATTTGAGAATGTATAGATATAATATATATATATATAGATATAATATATATATATATATATATATATATATATATATATATATCAATACATAGAGCATAGTAGCAACAGTGGACAAACAGTGGACAAGTCAACCTGTGGAAAAAAAACATTGATTGATTCAAACAAGTGATATACTATTCAATGTACATATATGTGCGTGAATAGTGTGTGTACGTGATTTGATTTGTGATGATGTCTGTATCTTTGCTTTAGCTTAATCTCCAACAAAGACCACACACAACTTTTATAAGTGGTTTCGTTTCCTTCACCAGAATGCACTGATACTAACTGAATTCTTCACCATAGCATGCTTGTGTGTGATCCACAAATTATGTGAACAATTCTGGCGTTACCACGGGAGAATAGGAAGACTGATAGAGTTATATACCCAGATTAATAATTATTACTATTATTATTATTACTATTAGAAATTAATAGGTGTTAATCGACACAATTATAATTTAGTAATTATCGTATATTTTGATTATAGAATTTGACAAGCAAGCTTAAGACGAACGTACGTGTTGCGGATATTACCTTCGCTAAGCATTTCGAGGTAAAGGATTATACCTCTTTTAGGTCTCCGATCTTTTATGTATCGTTCGTTAGGGTTCCATTAAATTCCTTGACTTCAATATTTCTTGAAACGTACGCCGACTTTAAATCGGCATTTGAATTTTGAACTCCGTCGTTTACGCTTCTTCCGAACTCATGACTTGATTATATATTATTCTCACATAATTATTGAATTCCATGTGAGATACTCTTTATATGAAAAATATGATTTTTGGCGATGCCTAATTTTGTAAAATTATTTGATTGCTTGAAATTCTACCATGATCACTAAGTTGAATTTATGACACTATGAATTATGAAACTATGATTTATGATACTTATGAACGCCACTTGGCCCGTGGCGTGGTTATCCGGATATACCAATGATCTATGATTTATGATCTATGAACTATGATTTATGAATTTGCTTGTGTGATCATGAGATTTTGTGAGTAGTCAATTGTCGCTAATTGGTATGAGACGGTTAGTGATAGTTGATTACTCGAGTCATTTTTAGCGTTATTTTCATTTGGATTCTTGTTCACTTAATGCGAAATTTGATATTTGCTTCCGCTTATTGATGTTTAATTTATAAATTTTGACTATTCGAAAATATATATTTATATATATATTCATCTCAGATTTATTTCTGGTCAACTCCTCCTTAGCTTAGGAGGGTTGTATATGAACTTTCTTGAAAGCATTGTTCGCTCACCCCTTCATACTCTTCTTCTCGGTAATGAGTAAGATTATTAGATGATTTTGGCTCGGGTAGACCAAGATGGCGACTTCAGAGAATTTTAGATTTGATCTTACTTATTGAATCATTTGACAATATTTTAAATTAATTATGGATTCATGTCAAGTTTTTGGATAGATTTTGTATTTAATTAATTTGGGTTATTTTTGAATTAAGTCAAGGATATTAAGATTTAATTATTACGAGATTAGAACATTTATGATTCAAGTTATGATTGTTTAACGTGGTAATTGTGGGACCGTGGTGTGGTCAAATTTTGGGGCGTGGTGTTCTGTGCGAATTTGGGGCGCATGAAACAACATTATTTAAGTTTCAACCTTCAAATTTAACTCACAGTTTGAGATTTCAGAATATGTAATTCAATTGAAATATTCACGATTATGTATCGTTCAAATTTAACTCATAGTTTGAATTTCAAAATATGTATTGTTCATTGATGTGATGTAATTAAAAAAAATTGCATCTTAATTTTTATATGACTATTTAATTGAAAAAAAAACATGCATCACTTTCAAAAACATAACTTATATATTACATTTCAATTTTCAATTACATAAATAATTAACCAAAAAAAAGAGAAAATGTCACTCTAATTCGAACATGACATAAAGTTCTCTATATTCTTACTTATTTGTAATGGACCATCATAAAATGTTTTTTTTTGTTTCGTTTATTGAGTTTTGTCTTCTTTTTAGTTGTGTAGTGTGCATTTATATGATATTTACAAAATCTCAAGCATATATCAATTCATTTACATACGTCCGCTTCATATATTGAATAAGTTTCATACTAACATCGTGTCATAAGCACGAACACAAAATCTAGTGATAATTTAAATTAAGACGGACTCAAACTAAAAAACAAACAAAGTCAGGCCCATAAGTATTTTTTATATGTTTTTTTAAAATATTATAGAACTGTTTTTCAAGATCTATTAAAAACAATCGTAAATATTTTTATTTACCTATTTTTTTATTTATAATAATACTAAGCTATTCAATATTTTTGAATCAATGACATTTTTACGAATTATTTTTATATATTGATTTTGTTTGTAATTAGTTATATGTACACGACTGCCCTGACTTATGAATAGCTTGCCTATAAATTTAATTTATATTTTATTTTGTGTAATATTTAATAGTTATATGGTTTTAATATGTAATTAGTTATATGACATTTATATGTCATTTCCGAATTTAATTCTCCATATTTAAACTCAATTGAAATAGCATCAACATCATTAAATGACATTTCTCAAATTCAATTTCAAAAAAAAAAAAAGAAAATTTGACATAAACGAACATAAGTGATTCTATTTTTGAAAAGTGAGTTTTGTGGAAAGTTTCTAAAAATTATGCACTACGTTTTATATATACTACGACACAAGCGTATGTAATGCGGTTCAATATTGATATAAATAAAACAATATAAAATTTTAATGATAACCATATAACCGAATAATTATATGAAAAATCATGAGTTCAATATGCATATAAAAAATTATAGAAAATTGTGTTAATAAAAACAATAACTTTTTAACATATCTTTAAATTGATATCAAGTGACATGTCTTTGACCAAAACAGTTTACTTTCTGATAAAAATTGAAGTTAATCATATAAAATTATAATCAAAGCATTCGTGCAATGCACAAAGCCTATATTCATATCAATACTTAGTTAAAACTTTAGTGCTAATAAAATACACAATTGATTGCAACATAAAGATTATGAGTTCGATGTGTAGAATTGAATATCATAATTTTGTAACATTAAAACTATGATTATTTTGTTTCGCTCTCATGTAAAGTTCAATTAAAAACCTAAACGTATATGCAAATTAATTTAAAAAAATGAAAATCAATAATCTTTAGGTTTAAAAAATGTTTTACCTTTGGAGGAAAAAATCAATTTATAGAATAAAAATATTAAGAATTTCAGGTTCAATTCAAATTCTAATATTTTTTCGGATATAAACAATAAAATTTACTACTGAAACCCACAATTCTAATTCTAAACAATAGAATTGAGGTTCACTTTCTCTCATTCTCTACTATGAAGTCTCAACAAAATTTAAATTCACCGATGTGTTTAGTTTAAAAATGATATTAAAATATATACAAATAAATATATATAAATAAAAGTCACATTAATGTTAATAAAATTGATAGCGCATATAGTATCGGACAAAGGAAAAATTGTTTGTGATATACTAACATGTTTTGTCATAAAACCTTAAAAACTACACTTTTCAAAATTGGTAATTTTACAAAATAATTCAAGTATTATGGTTCAATTTAAAAATCAGACATAAAGAAAAAATAA